>JAAWXA010000008.1:16540958-16833127 GCA_038090715.1 Florisuga fusca
GGGGGTGGGCTGGGGATTTTTTTGTTGTTGTTTTTTGTTGGTTGGTTTTGGGTTTGGTTTGTTTTGTTTTTAGTTAGAATAAATTCAAAGTATCAAAGTACCTTGTGAATTTTATCTTTCTTGTGAGATAATTCCATATCTTGAGTAACTTGCAACATCGGCTTTTGACATTACCAAGTGTGGTTTTTACTCATCTATGCATAAATGTTAGGTTTGCTCTTAGAAAAGCTTTTGGCACTTCAAAATCTCATAAACAAGAAGAGCTCTGGAATGAAGACACCAGAAATAAGTTACTGTTCAGACAACTTTTATTCTAACATTGTACAAGGAATACTGTTCTTGGTAAATATTTCAAAGTGAAGTTCAGACCTCTTCCATTGAAGATAAGTTAGGCATGTGCTTTGAAGAAAATTAGAGTCTTATCTAGTTCAGTACTTATCCCAGTTTTGAAGTAGGACACATTTCATATGATTAGGAAAGAACGGTAAAGAACAAAAGTTTTCTTTCCAACTGGTATTTTGTCTCATTAATTACAGCATTACATATTTTTAAAAAAATATATTCTAGATAAAAATTTGAGTTTTTTTATTTACTTACTGTTTGAATCCTCCCAAGTGAGGGCAATACTCTGCAGGAATGGTTTTATTGTCACTGTCAGGCTCTAATTTAATTGTGTAATAAATTAGTTTATCCCAAGAGTTGTTAAAATAAATTTAGAAAGCAATTTTTACCTTGAATATTTTATTAAACTTGTTTTCTGGCTTTACTGCTAAAGAATGTCTTTTGAGGAGACAGTTGAATTTAAAAAATGTATTCTGTCTCTGAGAGGAGTCTAAAGCAGCTCACAGTGATAGGCTAGGGCTCTGCAACAGATCACATACTCAAAAATGTCAACCAAAACATAAAAAGGAATAAAACCACAAATCAACAAAAAACAACCAAACAAAACCTCTCATAAAAGAGAGTTGTCCAGAGGTGCTATGAGGGGTCTTAAGCTTTCCAGGTTCTTCTACAGCAGCCAGATGTAGGAGCATCTTGTTGCTCTCAGAAGTCTGTTCTATGTTATTTAAATGCCATTCATCAGCCATAAACCTCCAGGTAAACAGCATAATATCAGTTCTTTTTGCCTGCATAAGATAACAGGTTTTTCATTACTGGGACTCTGCTGGAATGCTTTTCCTTCCATCTTCCTTAACAGTCTAAAATGTTAGAGGATCTAGTGTGAAACTTATTAAAGTCTTGCAGCAGCTGATACCACCTGTGTGTCCCTGCTTCTTCTGGCAAAGGCTTTCTCATTCAGTAGTTCAAAAGGTACAGAAATACACTTTTTTTTTTTTTTTCTCTTTCATTGCTTGTCAATCAGAGACAAAAGGGATTAGTAAACAGCAACTTCTGCCATTGAAATTGGAATTTAAATTACACATTGGTTGCTAAAGCAAATTTTCAAATCCATACTGTTAGTAGTAGCAGTGGGTTTATTGATAATTGAACCTGCAGTAATACCTTAAAATACTTGAAACATCTGTGTTAAAAACTTTAACTTTGCAGTAAGTGCCTTCATTATCTGGTATTAGGAAAAAATCAGACTGCATTACAGAGAATTACTGTGGTTCCTTGGTCCAGCTGGACTCTGCTGTGTGTGCGAATATGTACTTTGCCAGGCAGTTTGAGCATTGTGCATGGGATTGAATTTATGTAATAGTATACTGTGTCATGTCCTGTTTGCCTTTGAAGCAAAAAAGAAGCAGTAAGAGGTGGATTCTCACAAGGGCCAAATAAATATATAATCTAAATGTGTGCTTGATACAGGTTAGAAGGTCTAAAATCTTGTCCATGACATGAAGCTTCAGCCTTGTATCCCTTGAGGACAGGTGGTCAATCAACCTAAACTGAAGCCATGATTTGGGAAATTGGACAATAAGGAAGCTAATCACTGGTGGTTTTTCTAGAGAAAGTAGGAGAATGTGTGCCTCCATTAGTCAGAGTTAAGATACTTGGGTAAAAATTGACAATACTGGCATTTTTTGTTTATCCGTTAAAATATCCAAGTGTGGAAATGTTTAGGTAACATGCATCACTTCCTCATCATGTTGCTACTACAACTATCTGTATAGTATTAATCAAATATTACCTTAAAAGTTCTTTTATCTTTCAAAATCTGTATAAACCGAGCATTGTGAAATGAAAATAGTAGTGCACAACTGCTTTACTGTCCATCAGTGTAGTTTACATGATGTAGTTTGTATTTATTTCGGAAAGCATAACGCTTCACTTTTAAACCTTGGATAAAGTTGAGGTCTTGCAGGGTTGGGGTTGTCTTTGTGCAAGAGTCTGATCTCACTGATTTGCAATTGTCTCAAAAGAGCAATTTTAATGTGAATAACCTTGGCTAGGGTGGAGGACTTGGCTGGCCAGAGCTGAGCAGAGGGTGACACTTCAGGCTGTGATAAGACCTACTAGGTGGAGACTACTCCCCTTTTCTGAGGGCCAGCCTGCAATGCTGGGTGGTCCCTCCAGGCATGACTAAACCACCTTGATTGTACTTGAGAAGTACCTGGCTAAGGTGGCTGGAACAGAGCAGGGAGTAGCCCCTGGAAGATAAGCACTGATGACTGGGTGAAGACTACTCCCCTTTTCTGAGGGCCAACCTTTGATGCTGGGATGCCCCTGGAGGCATGATTATGTACCTGGCTAAGGTGGCTGGAACAGAGGAGGAGTGGTGCCTGGAAGAAGATAAGAATTGATGACTGGGTGGGGGACTACACCCTTCTGCAAACTCCCCTCCAGGCAGCCTGTCTTCTAACAAACCTGGCTGAATGACAGCTGCCTCTTTGGAACAAAATGAACTCAGGGGTATATATGGCTGTCCATGCTGTGGCTGTCTCTTGGCCCTCTCCCCCTCTCCCCCTCTCCCGTTCTTCCCACTTTCTTACCCTTTTTCTCCACTTTTCTCTCTCATTCTTTCTTATCACTTTCTTACCACTTCTCTCTCTCTCTTATATCTTCTTTTCCTCTCTCCATCTTTTGCCTGGCTCTATATTTTTGCCTGGGTCAATTGTCAAATAAAATCTGCTTGCACCTGATCTTTCTATGGTTGGACTTTTTCTCACAGATCCAAAACAAAAAAAAATTTTAATGTTACCTCAGACCTTAACACTTTGTAAACCTAACTTTACTCATTTCTCCAACTGCAGACAAAAACCATCATTCAGTTACCTTCACTGATCACCTAAATCTATGTGTAAGTGTTCTGTTTAAATTAAACTGTCTTTCCTCAATAAGGCCATTCTTCTGTCTGGTATTGAGTAAATATATCAACAGGTAGAGAAGATATACAGTGGTTTCATTGGTGTAGGCATTGACATAAGGTAAATTTTCTTTTCTTTCAAGTTCTTGTTATTTGTACTTTGTGAGGTTATAAAAAGTTTTAACTTGTCTCAGTAGTGAATCCTGTAACAACATTGTGTTTCTCTGGCTCAAAATTCATCCTGGATTGAGAATGAGGTGTAATATCAATTCATGAGGACGGGTTTTTAAATGTTGTATGGTTAATCTCACAGAAATTTGTCCTTGCAACTATAAAATCTTTCCCTGCTAACACATTTAAAACACACTCATAAAAACAGAATACATACTAATAACCAAAACAGATGGGTAAGAATTGAACAGAATGACTAGATGTCCTTTATCCCTTTCAAACCAAAGCTTTGCACTTGCCAAACTCAATGTTTGGGTTATGTTCAAAAAATTGAAATTAAATTTTGGTCTGTTAAAATTATTTCTGCTTCAAATAGTGTATATTTTTCTTCCTCTTCTTTGCAGGAAAGCAATTATACTTGACTGAAGACATGTTAGAAGCTAACACTATAATTGCTATAAAATTAGCAGAAAACTCTGGGTAACCTTGTTTATGCTAAGAAAAAGAGTGCTTATGTGAAATTGCTGAAATTCTGCATGGATACAGTAATACATAGTTTTTCTTTCATACAGATATGGTTTGAATACAAGTGCATGTTCAGCACATTTTCTGATCTATTGCTTTTTTTTTTTATTTATTTTTTTTTTCTAAAGGAGAAAATTATTTTTACACTGTAGCTGGTAGGTAACGTTCAGTAGGCCAACCACTTCTATCAAGTTAGGGAAACAAGATGCTTTTAGTGATCTTACAGTATGTGCACATAACCTGCTTTTCTGTTAACTGGGGACAGGAAAGGTAATCAGAATTCAAATTTGCTGAAATTGACTGTTGGGACTTGCACTTAAAAGCCCTAAAACTTCCATACAAATATACTGTTCTGCCTTTAAAATGGTTCGCAAGTTTAATCACCAACTAGGATTTATTTTGCAGCTCAAATGGGACCAACGCATGGCTGCAACTTCTTGTCAGATCTCCCTGTGAACAAAGCCACTGTAGCTCTAAGTTTTAACAGAGTGGAAAAAACCCAAATGTGTCTGAAATAAAAGTCTCCAAGTTGTTTCTGTCCTAGGGACTTTGAGTTTTCCATAAGAGCCCATAATTCAAATAGTTTAATTGTAAATAAACTGAAGTGGTTAGGTCAGTTCCTTAGTTTCTGAGGAATAACAAAATTATCAGATAGATCTGATTATAGCAACAAAGTAGTTTTCCTGTAACTGTCCTGCGCTTGTTTACTGTACTTACCTTTTTTTTTAAAGAGGATGGACATAATTGAAAATGGTGCAGCCTTTCAGGAAAATACATCTTACTTGAGACATAATAAACTTTCTTGGCTAAAGCCAATGAGCATATGTCCATTTGAGGTCATTATTAATTTTTCCTTGGGTAGTTTACAGAAACAGTTGGAGCTATAATTTTTCACTAACCTGTTAGCAGTTGGCTTGCCTAACTTTTTTTTAATCCTCTTCCCCTAAAAGAACAAGAGACAACATTATTTGGTCAAGCTCTGATAAATTAATAACTTAATGCAGTTAGTTACACTTATTTAGTGCAGTTAATATTAAGAACTTGTAGGAGTTTCTTTGTATTTACTTCTTTATTCCCCCTTTAGCCATTAAAGAACGTTCTCATTTTCCACATGAAAGCCTCAAGAGCAATTTCACAGCACAGACCCAACGAACTGAACACCACAAGATTAACTGACTATACTACTTTGCATTGTTAGTTTGGCTCTGCCTGTAGGATTTAAATTTGCACTACCCTCTGAACAACCAAAAAACATTTAGCTACGTTTCAAATGCCTCATAGAGAAAGCCTGTCCAATTTCTTCATTTCCTAGATGGCACGTTTAAAGTAATTTCTCCTAAATTAAATGTCATTTGGTTGTATTAGAATAGTCAGGACAACTCCAGATTTTAATAAACAAAGTTATTTTAGACTGAAACTATCAAGATGTGTTTAAAAAACCCAAAGCAACAAAAAACAACCAATTAAAAAACCCCAACAAAACCAACAGAAAACCAAACCAAAACCAACCAACCAATCAACCAAACAGAAACCAACTATGAAGTCTCAAGGTACGGGGAATGGAGGTAGTAGCATTATAAACACATAATCATATTTGGACATCATAAATTCTTTCAGCCCTGCTTAAATATGAAATGAGTTGGAAATTTTTAAATTGTTAATTTAAATATGAAATAAAATATTGAATTACATTTCATGTCAAATGGGTTCTCTTTTTTAGGCAGGCAGATAATCGTAACACACCTTTTTTTCCTTTCAGATAATTTGTTTTATGTTTAGTACAAATAATCAAGGAAAGATAGTTGCTTAACCTTTCTAACTTAATTTTAAGAGTATCAACCTGACTCATGATTACCTTTTTGTGGAGCTTGTATTCATGCTGCTGTTTCTTAGTCCAGTTCTTACTGGAATAAATAGTTTTAAATACAGCAATATTGCATTCATTATTTAAAATCACATTCTGCTATTTATGTAGGATTGAAGAGATGTTTTCTAATGGTAATTTTGTTTGGTTCCAGGTTTTCCATTAATTTATCAACCTCTTTCTTGAACTATGTGCTTTGCTAACCTGTATACTGAGGCTTATTTTTTAATTTAACAGTTGTGTCTTCTAACATAATATTAGCACTTTTGTTTCTGCTGTACTGATTTGATATTGGCAGGAATCAATTAAAATCAATGCTATAAAGTCTTCATTAGGGGACTGTGATAGCCAAATTCTAGGAATCCATCCAGGGAGAATCAACTGATGAAATATTCTAAGAGGAAAAGTGTACTGCCTCATTTAAATTTGTATACAGCAAAGGAGACTGGGCCTAAACTTTGTTTTATGTTCTGTAAATTCTGTTTTGTATAGTCTTGAAACTTCAGTGTTTGTATCAGATTTATACTCCAAGGGTGACACACCATGATGTATTATAGTTTCAAGGCAAGATTGTCCATATTTTTTTCTGTCTGTGTTTGAAATAATGGAAGTATGGAACTGCTGTGACCAAGGGACAACTTGCATGCCCATGACGGGTAGAAGCAGAGAATGCTTCAGGTCACTGGGCTGGTGGGAGCACTCTATGTTGAAGGAATTAAATGTGTCACTTGCTGGGCATTGCTGAGTATGAAAATAGTAAAACATATTCAGACTAATTCTTTATAAAGTATATTTCAAAAAAATTAATGGTTGTCCTATATAATTCAGGATGTACATTTCAATGATTTATGCCTAAATGTCATACTAGGATATAGTAGTAATCAAAGGATCAAGAAGTAATAATCCTACAGCAATGTTTTAACTGCCTAAACAGCTTGCTGTAGATAACCTTATTTGTAACCTGATAAGCATGCAGGTAACTAATTGTAGGTACTTAATTGTGAAGTGTAAACAATAGAATGTCTCATAGTTATCTTTTAAACTGAGGGGATTTCTCTCATCAACTTGGGACTAAATGGAAGGCAAAAAACCCCTCTATAATCCACTATCTGAATTTGTGCATAATTTTATCTGATTTAATCTTGTACTAAACACTGGTATTTGCATATGTTGAAACCTAGTTACTTAGAAATTCCTTCTTTAAAAGCAAATGCACATCAGGGTTGCCCACTTTCTCCAGGCACTGTCTTTTGCAGTCCACAAAACAGAAAATGGCCATATCTGGCTGAAGGCCAAGAAGAAAAAAAAAAATTTTTATTTTTTTGTCTTTCAGCTGTGATTTCTTCTCTTGGATGACAAAATTCTCTGGGTATATACAAAAATAACATACAGGCTTTCATTATTATTATCAGTTTGATTCTATTAAATGTGACTGCCCCTGATAGCATTAGTTTCTTCTGTCACTTTCTATGGTACTCAGTGTCTCCAAATCTCTCTCGGTCCCCATTCATAGGCATGCCAGGTCTTGCAGATTCTGGTTTGATTTTAAAAGAGGAGAGCCCTGAAAGAACTGAGTTATTTAACTCATAATATTTTTCCTTATGTATTGTGGGTTCTACTCTTGTTGCATTTCTGAGCTTTACACTGCTCTTGGATTTTTGTTCTGTCATCTGCTGAGAGCCATGACACACTGGCAATTGAGCCATGGCCTGCCTGCCTTTCTTTACCAAAGAAAATAACATCTAAACGTGGTCTTCTGGCCATTTAGCCTTTTCATATGCTTGGCAAAATAGCTCCTTGGGGGGGTGGGGTGGCAGAAAGCCTAAAGAGGCTAAGCATTTTTATGATCAAGAACATACTGATCCTGTTAGTAGGTGAATGATACAGAACCTACAGAATTTCCTTCACTTCTTTCTTGCTTCAGCCTGTGTGAGTTTTGGATACATTTGCAAATGTTGTCCTTAAGAAGCAGACTGTAGATCCTGATCAGCTCAATGAGGGGGTCTACTTCTGATTTATTTGCACAAGTCAGTATAGGTTGTATTTTTTTATTTTTTGAACTTCCTCCAGCTACCTTTGATAAACGTGTCCATGTGCAATACACAAGCTATAAAGAGAAATACAATATAAGAATGTTGTATGTAGCCTTTTAAAAATTATTCCGATTTTCTGTTTCTATACAGACTTTCTAGAAAGTTACTCTTCAGTTCTATTGAAAAAAGTGAATATCCATGTTGGAAGAAAACATAAAGCAATAGAGTTCTGGTTTTGGCAACTAAAGGTCCAGCAAAATATGTGTGTAAATGTTAGTGAGTTTTGTAAATGTACAAAACCTCAAAATAAAAAATATTTGGCAGATGTGAAAGAGTGAAATAATTGGTTGTTTCCTCAGACTTCAGTAAAGCTAAAAGTTTTGAAGGATTTTTGAGCTCGTAGTGTTGCAGAATTTTTTGTTGCAATTTTTGAGCAAGTGCCCCAAACTCCCCTTTTTATCCAGCAGGATATTTTGTTGAGACTGTTTTTCTGCACAACATTAAAACCAAGTATGGGGTGCCCATAGATTATCTGTATGTATTCTACTAGTACAGAGGCAAACCTGCTTTCAACACACTACAACATACCTTGGCTTGTGATCACCTTTCCTCATGGTCAATAATTCTGCCAGTTTCTGTAGGTTTGGTGGTTGACTTTTAATTGTGACTAATGGCATTGCTGGTTGGGAAATAGATTATTTCTTCTTGATTTATATAGCCAGAACCCTCAAGAATGGTGTATTTATTTATTTATTTTAAATCAAGGGTGAATTGTGCCTGAATAGCATGATTAGTTTTGGTAATAAAATAGACAGTAGGTGTTATCTACCTTAATATTGGGTAGATATTAGCGTCTACCTTAATATTGGTAATGCTTTTAATACAGTCTTGGGTAGTATCATGGCATCCATATGTGAGATACATAGACTGGAGGAGTAGACTATAACAGAAAAATTTGACTGGACTCTGAGGTACTGGTACTGGTAAATGGCAGTCTTACTTGACAGCTGGCTAGAGTGGTTTTCTTCCAAGGCTGATACTGAGCCAATATTCTTGGACATTTTCATCACCATCCCACTTGATAGGACAAAAACTTAATGCAGGGATGACTCAGATTAATATGCCAAAGAACAAAACATCATGATTATAAATTACCATTTAAGTATGTATGTGTCTGCTTACGTGGAAAAAATTTAATTCTAAACTATCCTGCTTCTTTGTTTTGTGGGGTTTGAGGTTTTTGTTTGTTTATTTTTCTTGAGTGAGTTCACAAGGTAACAAAAGGTAACTAATCCAGAATGAAACTGTGGGTAACTATTTCAGCTAACTTAAAATCAAGCCCTTATTTCATCTTTATTTTTTGGTTGTTTTGTCATATGTCCCATCTCCCCTCTTTCCTCCCCCCATTTTGGTTACTAAGATGAAGAATCCTTTATTCTTATGCCTTTAATCACTTTTATAAAGCTAATTTGTTAAGTACTAAATCAATAACATCATTGCCATTTCTTCTCAACAGAAGGCTTGAATTTGAATGGTCACTAATGCTTTTCCATCCTATAGAAAGGGAAGAGTACTTTTTTCAGTGTTTACTGCACTTCAGAGTGCTCTTAGACTTTTGTTTGCACTGCTAAGAATTGCTACTTCAAATAATATTCTGAGATCTGTAAGTAGAATATGAGAACAGAAGCAGCTGAAGAGAAAAGCATTGCTATTGCTTTGGAAACCAATGAAATCACCTTATCGACCCTATCTGAATTTTGTGAACTGTGAATCTTGTTCTGCAGCCAGTAACTTACTTGTAGGAAGCAGTAAGTAGTATCTATTGTTTAAACTGGCATTATATTGTTCTATTTATCCGTTCAAATTGGAAGTTATTGACAGTACTCAGCAATCTTTCTTATAAGCTGGTGTTTGCAGGAAATTATGCCAGGATATTTTGGGTGCTGATTGCACATGTACACATCTGTTAGTTTTAGTAGTTAAGTAATTGTTGTATAATGCTGATCCCTTAAAGGCCTGAAATAATGACTAATTAAATGTTGCAAAGGCTGCTTCTGTAGAGCTCAGATCCAGTTAATGCGTTTTCAATTATTAGTGCTATGTAACAATCTGCATAATTCTGTGCCATAGTGAAAATGTGGAATATCAAGGGTGGGGGCAGGGGAGGAAGGGAGGCAATGTCACGGACAGCTAAATCAGGTTCACAGTTGTTGTTTTGAGCTGTTTATGAAGAGACACCTGTGAGTTTTGGTAGGCTATATACTGAAAGTTAAAAATCAGTTATTTCCATTAAAGATAGAATTATGTATTTTAAAATGTTCAAATAATCTGGCATGTGTAGGGGGTCTATAGAAGGTCTATATATTGTATTCTGCAGAGGCTCCCTGAGCCCAGTCTTCAAGAAGAAGGATGAGGAGCACACCTATTACAGCCATATATAGATCATATAAATAGAGCCAACAGTGTTTGAGTTCCAGTGACATATCAGTTAGCAGGGAAGCAAGTGAATTTACTTTTGAGGGAGACAGTTACATAAAAATGTTCAATTCTGCTGTAGTTTCTCAGAAATGTAAATATTTCTATATGATAATATACAATATTAGATCATTCTCCCTTGATTCTTCCCCTATGCAGTCTGCACAAAGAATGCAGTTTTCAAGCACTCATACCACACACTGAGATAAATCCTCGTTTCTGGGTTACGAGCACTGGCATTGAAGTGAGATATAACCAAGTATTTTACACTGAGAAGTGACATATGTTGGTGTTGAGGATTAGACCACTGACATATAGGTGAGGCATACCAAATGCTGTTATTTTTTCACCTGTACCCATGTGTTCCCTCTTCCTGAGAATGGAAGTGTTCAAATTCTGATACATCGTCATATTTCTCACCGAGTGTTTTATGACTTACAAGGATGGATAGTAAAGCACTGAAACACGGGTGTGTAGAGCCAGATGCTCTGGGGGATGAGAAAGTAATGGTGTTGCTAGGCTTCCACCATTGTAAAGGAATCTCAAAAATAATTTTCTGAATGAAGAGAAGGCAAACAAAGGGAAGGTAAGCATACAATCAGTTTAATAAATCATTTCATTGCCTAATATATTGCTGTATGGTAATGCAAAAAAAAAAACACAAAAAAAAACAAACCAACCACAACAAACCCACAATGTAGGAGTCGTGGCCCCTTAAAATAATGTAAAGCAGAGCTACCAACTACTTATTTGACATAGAGGACTCGGCAACTGCTAGAATATGTGGTGAATTAGGCTTGGGTGGCAAAGCTGTATTGGGTAGGAGAGAAGACTCTTCACAAGTGCTTAAATAGTCCCCAGACATCTGAATTTGTGCATGGAAGTCTTCCTTATTGTTATCTCCACATCGTTCTGATTATGTACTAGTGAGCTGTTATTTAATGAGTCATATGTCTTCTTTCCTACCTACTCCTGAAAAGGATGGGAATGAGAGTGGAAGTCAATAGTGTCCATTTTGTTCACAGTTATATTCTCTGTCCTTGCATACATAGCAGATGGTTATCCAGGAAGCCAGGATTTACTAGAGGTCCATGAATGATTAGTTATGTTATGTGATCTCATCTCATTGTTTGTACTTGTTCATTTGCATCAGAAGCAGCTAAAAAACTATTTTAAGTAAAATTGATATTCCATGTGAGAAATTGTGCTTACCCTGGAGACACTGAAGAACTGAATGGAAAAGATCATGTCTCTAATAAGGATGGGAGGAGAGAGATGCATCTCTTTAAGATTTTATACAGAATATAGAAAAAGTTTGGGAACTACTACACTATAATGAACTTGTTTTGAGAAATTTACTGAAAGCAGCTATTTACTGAGGATATCACTTGCAATGCTCTGGAGCTGAGGGTCAAACAGAGCTGATAATTGTCAGCTCAGAAATAGGATTCTCAATAACTTTGCAGCATTTCTGAGCACCTACTGTTTAACCCTAAATGACATTTATTAAGTTTGTGCAGCCTGCAGACTGACAGTCACTTACTCATTATTAAATGTGCGTTTTTCTAATCTTACATCATCTCAGTGCTTTATTCAAAACTTAAAGAAAAACTTCAGTAAATTCAATATTCACAATGCAGAGAGCTTTTTCCCCCACAGTCTTTCATAAATCTCATGAGAACTTGCTAGTTTTCAAGCACTCTCAGTTCAAACAGTATAATACATGCATGACAAGGCAGTCTCAGACAAATTGCTTCTTTAAAAGTTTTTTAGAATCCAATATTGAGCCCAAGTTTTCATGCTGTTTGTGCATCTTCCCAAAAAGGGATTTCTGTCTTGTGTATGAAAATTAACAGTTACTGAAAAACATGGCTATGCTTCAATATATGATGTAGAAATAAAATAAAAAAGTAAGCAATGTTTGTTCTTGCTCACTAGTGTAGCAACTTAGTAGTCATTGTGCCATGTTGCTATCAAGTAATTACTGGAGTAAGATCTTAAAATAATAGAATGGAGAAATCTAGTAGAATTAAAAATTAAGCACAAATTAATTTGGTTGTGTATGCTGCCCAGAGGATGCTTCATCTTAGATGCATCAATTTAAACTCTGCACAAAACAGTGACACAGTGTCCTCTTGTAGAAAGCCAAAGTTGGTGAAATACTCTGTAATAAAATTTGCTTTTGCCTTAACCTTAAGTTACAATGCCAAAGAACCCTTTAAACCCTGCTTCAGTTGCCATATTTTTTTTTTGTAGTTTGGGTCTTGTTGGGTGGGGTTTGTGGTGTTTTTTTGTTTGATTGGTTTTGGTTGTTGTTTATTTTTTGTGTAAGTTTTGTTTGTTTTGTTGTTGTTGCTTTTTTAAAACCAGGAATATGGGAAACAACAAGCTATAGGTATGTTTAAAAATTGGGGAGATGAAACAGATACTATTTTAACTACGTATTCAAATTAATCACTACAAGTTAAAAGAAATAAAATGAAGACTCCAATACCTAGAAGTCTCCTGAATGAATCGATCAAAATGGAGTCAGCAGATAGGATTAAAGAACGGTAATAAAACCAGATGACCACAACAGGAAAGGCTGCGGAAAGAAGAAATACTGTAAGATAAGATAAGATAAGAAAGCTATGTATGGATAATAACACTGTGATGGCTGATAACACCTCCATAATATTAATCTGAAAACCTTTGAGACACTATGGAAATAATAGCTGTTGGAAATCACTGCTTCTTGAATCTTATCTGGAAAAGTTTAAGCACAAATCTGGATGTATCAAAGCTAATGCAAATAACAACCTGAGTAAATAAGAAATAGGTAGTAGACCAACAGTTCCATGATCTGAATTGAACCAATTACTGCCAAAAAGACAGACATCATTTCAGCAGCTTTTGTTCTAAACAAAACTGATTGGCATGGAGAAATGGATTGCATCGACCTTAGCACAGAGGATAAAACATTTATGCAAAGATGCTCATAATATCAGACAGAGATATTGATATTTTATTTTTATGCACTTATTACAGTTCCACAAAAGGGATAGGGTGGAGTCTTTAACAAGCAGTATATTGTAATGTTTTTCGTAGCTTAATAGTTCTATGGTCATTGCGATTAAGAAATTAAGAAAAGTATTTGAGGACTTTCTGCTTGCTGATTTCCTTTGAGTGCTACTGCTTAATTAGTAGCATTCAGTGGCACCTTCTACCTTCACAAATAAAAGTGTAAACTTTATAGAATAATTAATAAAGTCTAAGTGTATCCTAAAGCTGCTGCATGATTTTATGGATGTGGTTGAGAATATGAAACATGGCAGAGGAGTTCATAAGCTGGGGAAAAAGTTGATGACATCTCAGAAAACCTGAGACAAAGATGCCAGACAAGATGAAACAGAGGAATCTGGGGAAGAAAATGAGAAATAACTCAAAAATGTGAAGCACACTGTCTGGTCACAGGCTGGAAAGAGAACTTTCTCTTTGTTTTAGTATAAAGCATTTCTAAGGGAAGAATTGCAGCGGAGAGAATGAGGAAGTCCTTGCCAAGTCCCTAGATTTTATTATTAAAGGAATTTGTGAAAATTTTGGGGAGGGGGAAAAAAAGAAGATGAGATAAACGTAGACCATCAGATTAGGAGGGTGGCACACTTTTCCCTCGTGTAAACAAATAATACAGATTGTATTTACTAGTACTCTTCGAAAGACATCTTATTGAACACTGCTGCAAACAGAATATGAGATTTGGCCTATTACAACAGGCTTACTTTCTTATTGAAAAGCTGGCCATAAAATGTGTAGTCAGGAGACAGGACGTGTCATGTTAACCTGCAGTCATAATGGACAACAGGAAAACCTTTCAACAGTTGTTTTGGCTTTATAGAAAAATACTTCAAGCACTGTGTACCCAAGAATATTATTAACATAAAACATTGTCAGCATCTCCCCAATACATTTTAATGTACAATTTTTTTTATATTTCTTTTTACTAGACTAATTTGTAGATAGGCAGATGGGTTTCTAGCAGTGATCTTACAAGTCATAAAATCAGTACTACTGGTTTTTTTTTTTTTTTCAAAGAATGTTGGCTTATTCTTTCTTAAAAAGAAAGTGCTTTGCAAAAGTACATAGTCATTTTTAATCCCCCTTTTCATCTGGGAGGAAGCAAGTCATGCATTAATTCAGTGAGCCACAGAATATTTCTTGCAGAGGTATGCATACAGTCAGTGACAGAACACAGATCTCCTAAAGCTTAGCTCCCCTTCCTCTTGCCTGCTTTGTATGGTTATTTTTCAGATGACTCTGAACACAGCTTGTAACAAACAGTCTTATTTGGAATATAACGGAGACCTGTTTTGGGGTATTTAATGGTGCAACATGACATGGAAGGAATGCTCTTCAAAAAAGATTCATGCCAGTGGCTTGCACCATGTGAACACAGATGTTCAGCAGGGTGGCAGTGAGATGATCACCACAGTTCTGAGTTTTCTCTAGCAGATCGCCTCCAAACATGTGAGCTCCTACAGTTTGTCCATTATGTTCCTCTTTGGCAGAAAGACAATTGCTGCTGTGCTGACATCCATCACTGAGCTTTTTACTGTTGGTCTGCTGTTCTTATGCTGATATGCTTATCTGGAATCAGCACGTATCGGGCCTAGAGAAGGTTTAGTTTATGCTTTCCCAAAATGCATTTTCTTCTCCCTTTAGTATTATATACCTCTCTGTCCCTGAAACCAGGTAAGAAATAGGGTTAATACCAAAATTTTACAAGTATGGAAAAGGCTGCAAAGTTGTGTTTGTATATACACTTACCTTTGGTCTAAGTTTTGTTCGTCTGCTCCTATGTGATAATGGGAACACAGATTTCAGTACAATAGGCTGCAGGAGGTCTGGTAGCTCATTTCTATCTTCTTTAGGCTGTCAGTCATTTTATTTCAGTGACATGCATACCCATAGCAGCTGTCCTTTGGTGTGACAAGGGGTGTATTTGTTTGCTGGGGGTGGGATGGAGGTGGTGTTGCTTTTATAGAAGGGGAAGAGATTTGAGAAGGGATGAAAGTTTTGCATTATAGTTTCTATATCACCATTTGTCATCTGACAGATTAGAAAATGCTGGAAAATAGGATAGCTTGTTTTGTATGAAGAACACTGACTCACAGAGCACCTCTGATAAAAAGTGATTTTTGCATACCTCTTGAATTTTCATACTTTCAGTAGGAATGATGTTTTTAAAAATGGATCAAATTTTCAGACACGCTGAGTATCTAGGTCTTACTGACTTGAGGTGACCTTGGGACTGTTAAAAAATGTTGAATATTAGGACCAAAGAAGTGTACCATACTTCTTTTCAGTAGAAGTTCAGACAGGTTGTCTTTGAATCTGTGTTGTTCCTACATACATGTACTAAAGTCTGTAAATACAGCTATTTTAATAAACTGATTATATGTACTAATACTGTCTTTCATAAGCATTTTTAATACTTTTTTATATTTTTTTCCTTTTCCTTTCCTATCTGCAATAGTAGCTACAGAGGCTACAGATGTGTTCTATGTATGTAAAGTAAACAGAAAATCCATATAAGAGTAAAGATACAGGACCTCTTCTGTTCTAAATTTGCTGCCGTGCTACTTGTATGAATGAAGCCATAACATTAAACTTGCCATTTTAAGAAAAAATGTCCCTATAATTTCTGGCAATGAACAACTGGCAGTGTTAACTTGTCACCCAAAATTAAGTGATGCATTTTTGTCTGTCTCCAATAGGTGTCTGAGCTGAAATCAGCAACCTCTGTGAGAGGTGTGAAGGCTTATTATCACAATGTTCTCTCTTAGTCAAAGTACTGAGGATAAATGTCTGAGTGTTTTTGTACTAATTTTTGGTGACGATCAGACATCCATTGCTCTTTCAGATCAGTTTTCAGGCTCAATTAAAGTAATGCTATTTTATTTTCCATGTGTTGACATAATTCTTAATAGTATTTGTGTAACTCTCTAATATGGAGTTGGAGTTTGATGCATCAGAGTTCCTTCTTCCAGTTTTACAAAAGTTTGGATACTCAGTCAGGAAAAAAACCCTTGCTCAAGTGCCATAAGCAGCGTTTTAAATATTACAAGTAATACTTAAGAAAGCAAGCTTTGAAAATGGTGTACATTAAAATAGTTTTGGACAGAATATTCATTTAGCAATTGGAATTTCTGAACCTCTTTAAAGAGTTCTTGAGTATTAGCTGTTTGCCTCAATTTAGTTAATATCTGCAAGTTGCCTGTTTTTTTTTTTAATGTCAAAATTGAAGTAAACACCCCCAAATCTCTGAATGATTCTGGTAAAGATAAACATCTGCAGTATTATTGATTTCTGTATCAGTGAAAAGTAATCATCCTTGATACATCAGCCAGTATGACACAAAAGGGAGGTGATTAAGGCAAAAATGTGTTCAACAAAAACTAATGTGTCTTTTAGCTAAAAATACTTAAATTTACATTGAGACTGTTTTGGAGAAATGCAAGTATGGAAACCTGCATTCTCCTCTTACTAGCCAAGTGGTGGGGTGTTTTTTGTTTTGTTGGTTTTTGTTTGTTTGTTTTTCTTATTATTTATAACCCTAAAACGGAATCAACACTTCCAAACATGTTCAGGTATTACGCAATTTTTGTAAGTCCTTTTGTACAGACATCTGTTATTCAGATAGTCGCTAAGGGTGATTTTTTTTTTTTTTCCCAGAAATTACTTTGAAATTAGAATTTTAAAAACTGTGGAATCATAGTAGAGGATATCCTGCTTCCCTGTAAATCAATTTAATAAAAAAAGAAAACCTACTATTTATTAGAAATTATTTGAAAATAAATAGTGTACCATAGCCTAGAGATATATTGCTACTGATATCAAAACTGCTTAACTTCTACCAATTCAAATTTGCATCTTCATTTTGGATATATATTGTATCCTGAGACTAGATGGAAGATTTTCTGATGGAAGTCCTATAATTCTTTCATTAAAAACTCGAAGGAACACAAAGTAGAATTGTACCTGGAGAAAACATGAGCATCAGCAAACCTTAACAAACTTTTCATCCATCTAAAGTGACATACTTTAGAACGTATTTAGGCACATCTGAAAGAAGACCTCCACTGAAACAAAATATAGTATAGGTGGAAATGTCTTCTATGAACAACAGGATGTGTATTCAAAGCATTGGTTTTTACGATGTTGGCATAAAAAGAAAAATAAAAGCTCTTGCTGTCAGCCTGTCTCTTCCATTTATGATGCTGTGCTGAAGGCTTCCCAACACAGCTCAAGTGTACGGAGTTTGTTTGGAGTCACCTGGCAAAGAGCATGGGGATGAATAACAGGATTTTGTTATTGATGTATCAATTTGAAAGACAGTGAGAATGTAGGTGAAGAAAATTAAGTTACTGAAAAGCCACTTAGGTATTATCTATCTAAGACTGAAATATTCTGTCTGTGGGAAGGAGAAAGTGGCAGTGAAAAAAGTGTCAAAAAAATGGAAACTGAAGTGATTAAGGACCTGAATTTACCCTGCTACAGGACACAATAAAAGAAAAAAGTGATAGTTTAGTTCAGGAAGGAAATTAATGAGAAGATACATGGCAGAAGCTTGTGCAAGCTAGTGCATCACTGATGACAGTGTAGACTGTTTGCTCATGTTTGCACTTTTTGATGTTAAAAGAGCATGCTTTAAAAATAAATGCAAGTGTTTAAAATTTATATTTTTTTCTGCATGGTAGATAATGAGCTAGTAGAACTTGCTGCCTCAATGTGTAATTAAATTCAGGACTTCAATGGTTTAGGTTGGTTTGTTTGTGTGTATATATGTATATGCAATTTTTTTTTTTTTTAAATTGTTGTTGATACTGGTTTTTGCCTCAACATAGATGGAAAGAGGGGAAAAATTAGAATGGAAATGAAACTTGATGCATTCTGCCTGTTGAGTGTGAAAACAAATTGCTTTTCTGATCAAGTGTGGAATATTGTATAACAGTGGAAGGACTGTGAAATATTATGTTAAGTTAGACAGTTGAGCAGTAGATTTTTTTTTTCTCCTTCTCAACACAGTGGTGTTGCCCCTGTTTTTTTCACACACAGGAACTAGAAAAAAGGAGGACTCCCATCAATTTAGGAGACACTGAACTGTCAAGTCCTTCTTTGTGGGAAGGGGCAGTACTGCTCAGCAGTGCAAAAGTCCATGTTGCTCATGGTATTATCTTGATTAGAAACCACTTGCCTATGTCATCAAATGTTTAGTTTTATTTCAAGAGCAGAGCTTATATTTTTATGAGTAAGGGATTTTTATGGAAAAAAAAAAAAAAAAAAAGGTGAGGGCTTGGTGAAACTGTGCAATCAAGTGGAAAATGCCCTATGATGATCCTTAGGTAGGACAAGATAAACCTTAATGTCAAAATTCTTTTATGTAGCATTTTTATTTGTGTCTGTGTGTATGTGTCTGTAATGTATGTGCAGTTTGGCTGTGCAGGAGGTAATGTGTAGCAAGTATGTAGAAACCTAGTGTTGATCTAGTTGAGGATGCCCCTGCTTACTGCAGGGGCTGGTGGACTAGGTGATCTTCAGAGGTCCCTTCCAACCCAAACATTCTCCAGTTCTATGATTCATTTGTCTGACTATAACTGGATACCAAGTACAGGCAAGAAGAAGCATAGAGGCATCCTTAATCTGTAGTGGGCAACACCTCCTAGCCTTTGGGAAAGGGGTGCAGACCTTCAGCACTGTTCCTCTGCAGCTGTATAATTACAGAGTATAACAGCCATTTAGTCCCAGCAAATTTTGGAGGCTGTACTGTCAGATTGGCTGCTGAAGGCAACAGGCAAATGTGCTGATGTGATCACTATAGATTGAAAAAAATGCTTAAACTGTTTTAAAGTGCTTTAACCCTTTCAGATTGTGGTGTATGTGTGAGCTTCCTGTTGAAGGGAGTGGAGTATGAACCATGTGATTGTTGAAGTTTCGTAGCACATTTACAGGTGCAAAAAGCCTTGAGACTGGAGAAAGCAAGGTTGTTTATAGATTTTGGACTTTGAGAAAACAACTTTAATTGGACTACACTGTATAGTTTCTATGCCAATATTAAATACTTGTGAATCTTCAACTCTTTTGCTCTCAGTACAGCTTGAAGGGGGTTAGGTATTCAACTAAATAAAAGAATATGTAACAAATTCTTTAGAAATTACTTTCTAAATGATGTTTAAAAATTATCAAGAAAAAACTCATCAGCATATGGAATTTCTAATTACAGACCTGTTTATGTTTATTAAAAAGCATGAGAAATATAGGTAGTTCACTAAATAGTGGAAATGTTCTTTACACTGGTGTTTGGGAGATGAATATCTTAAACTTTATATGATTAGAACTGAGCATTAATTTGTGCTACATCAATTGAATTTTCAGTGATCTGGACATGGTATTGAACTTACTCTATACAGGACCAGGAAGGAGAAAATTTTAACTACTTCATATGCAAAGCTGATGTGATGTGTATGATTAAAATTATTAAATCATAGGCATACATTTCAGAGAGTGCTTGTTTAGAAATAGCTCCCTGTGCCTTACACCTGCATATTACTCTTGTGAAACTGTGATCATGTACAATGATGGAACAACGTTGGAGTAATTCATTACCAGAATGTGAGGCTGAAAATTCCTGTTTTGCCTCCTTTATTTCCTTGAATCTTGGCAAAGTAATATGCAGCTCCTGTCCTTGGAAGCAGTCTTCCTCTTTTGGGGATGGGTGGAAAAGATAGTCATGTCAAGCATTTCCTGGGACAAGATCTGCTGAACAACCAGCAGGGTACGGCCAAACAGCTCTAGCCCGGCACCCACTCTGCCTGTGTTGAAGTTGGGCTGATTACTGCTGCAGGAGGGAGGGGTAAGGAAGGGCAGGAGGAGCTGCCTTTCCTTTCCACTCTGCTCCTCAATGCACTCACTTCTTCAATAATAACAGGAAAGAGACTCTCTGTCCCATTTCCATCTCTTCCTTTTCCGGGCTACAGCAATCCAGCCTCAGTCATGATTTGTTGGTCAGAGAAGCCTTGAGGCAGCTCTGTCCTGGACGATTTATGACTGTGTTTTTAGACTCCAGATTATCTCTTAATCTGCCATTGTCTTGAGCAGACTACAAGAATATGGAGTACCAGAAAGAACATCTGTGCTGTGCTCCTGCAGTGCATTATTATCTTTTTTGTCAGCAGTATGTCTGTCTTTACTAGTGCAAGAGTGTTTCTTATGAAGCAAGGAGACTGCATTGACAAAGGAGAGATTCAGTTTGTTTAGCTCTTGGGCAGTAAATGGGTGTCTCAGTGCACAATTTAGAGCAATTTAGTGTCTAAGTGGCTGTTACCTTCTCTTTTCTCTTTCTCCTACTACGATTAAACTGTATTTGTCTTACAGGTTTTGGTTGCTAACAGGATGACATGTGACTAATTTGTGCTTTTATGGCATTCAGTGAATGGCACATGTGAATACTCTTTTTGGAGCACATTTGGACTTTTGGAGCAAAATTCTTTTGGAGAATTTGCTTTCCCAGGGAGTAGCCAGTAGCACTGAGTTCAAAGTTGAAGAAGTGTTTTCATGCAGAGAGAGCACTTGGTAACCCAGACAGAATGGAGGTTTTAATGGTATATTTAGTGGAAGCCATGAAAGAATGTTTTAGAAGAGATTATCACTAACTACATTAAAGATTTAATTTTACTTCCAAAGGCAGATGATGAGAGTGGCATCCTTCCTCTCTGGCACTGGTTGGGAAAAATACTCTTAATACAGATTTTATTCTTGCACTGGAGAAGTGTGTCCCACAGTATTCCTTTCATTTTGTTGATTAGAGAGCACCAGTGCTGAGAAGT
The DNA here is from genome assembly GCA_038090715.1 of Florisuga fusca. NCBI lineage: Eukaryota > Metazoa > Chordata > Aves > Apodiformes > Trochilidae > Florisuga > Florisuga fusca. The sequence continues at coordinate 16,562,136 of JAAWXA010000008.1, forward strand.
GACAGCTATACTATTAGGGCATGTTCATGACTAAGATAAGATAAAAACAATCTTCATGTTAAGACTACCTCTTCTGTAATTTCTCATAGTGTGCTGAAGACAATGTCTCATGTCTCTTAGCTATCGTGTACACCAGAAGGAGCCTAATAACAGTAGGATGTGGGTTTAGTTACTGCTGCAAAATTACAAAAGAAGCATCTTAAAAAGCAGGTATCTATACAATGTATGCACCTGTATTGCCTCACTGTAGATGGCTGTGTGGCATTTATCACCTCAAAATCTAATCTTCTAGAGCAGTGAATGTCATTATACCCATTTCACAGATAATGCATCTGGACTTTGATATAGTACAGTTCAGCTTCAGAAGTCAGTGTCTGATCAGTAACATGGCAGATTTACAGAGAAGCTGAAAGAGTTTATGCCCAAAGACAATCCTTCCTTCCAAAACAAAAGCTTTGTAAGCAGTTCTTAATGTGTTGTTGTTTATAAGGTAAAACTTATTTCAGCATGGCAAAAAAATACCTGGAGTTGCTAAATGACAGGTCACAAATGAAATTAAAACATTTTCTTCCATTTTCAGAAGTAACATGGTATGGTTCTTCATGTTGCAATAATGAGTACAATGTAGAGACAAAAACACTAGCCCATATTTAGAGAGCCTGGTTTTCTGTGAGTTCCATGTTTTTGTGAAAGAACTCCCTATGAGTTATGGGTACAAGGATTTATGGGGTTTTGATTCCTCTGTATGTCCCCATGAAGAAAAATGGGAAAACCTCTGAGTGCTGTAAAAACAGAAGGGAAATTTAGCCAGCTTTTTAAAAAGAAACGTTGCAATAAGCTCGTTTGAGTGTTTCAAGTTAGACTACTGAATCTTTCTTGGAGGAGCAATGGTCCAGGGAATAGTTTCAGATAGGTTTTGTATACCAAGATACAGGCACCCACCTAACATTCAGCAAGTACATGCCTGACAAATCCTGTCAGGATTAAGACAGGGCAGTCACTCCTTCTTTCATGTCTTATGTGACTTACAGCTTTCTATACCAATCAAGCAAAATCTTGCAACACATTCACTGATCTGGAAGTAGTCACAGAACTTCACAGTTTGGATGTTGATGAAGAGCCAGGACAAAAGCCCTGGATCAGCTATACTGTTTGTTCTACAGTAACTGCAGTGTCTGAGTGTATTTGCAGGGCCACACGCAAGTATACACATCACTATAATCCATAGATAATGCAGCAATTGTGAAGTGTGAACACTTAAACCCTACATTTAAAAAGCATGCAATTTGTAAAGTTTTTAGCCTTTCATAAAAAGAATATCATGATCACATCCGTAAATCTGGTTTCATCAAATTTAAGAATCAAAGCATAAAAAGCAGAATCAGAAGTGCAGATATACAGTCATGGAAATGCATGTGTCCAAATAAAGAATATGTACTCAGCGACTGCTCTTAAATGCGCATGAAGAGAATGGCATTGCTGTTGCATTTGTGTCTGGCTGCCCACGAGGCATAACTGAAAATTATAGTCAATGAAGGTAAAGCACAAAAGAGAACTGGGAGTAAAGTCGTATTGCTGGGGCAGGAGCCAATGAAAGGAAAAGGTTTGCTGTTCCTCCTCTTTCCTGGACCACTAGATAAAGGAGATGGGAGATGGTTTGTAATCATGAGGGATGGGCAGTCAGGGGGAGTTTAGGTAGTGTGGTCGGGTTTTTTTGGTTTTTTTTTGACTGAGAGTACAGAAAGTCATGTATTGTCAGTGAGTCAAAGTAGATTACAAAGGACAGTTAGCACAGAAGAAAAAGGCAGCTATAAAAGATGTTGGTTGCTTTTTGCCTTTTTTTTTTTCCCTCTCACTAAAAAAGCTTAAGAGGGAGAAAAAAAAATCCTTTATCTACTTTACCTAGAAAAAAAAAAAAAGGAAATAAAATGAAGATGTTTGCAGTTTCTGGGTCAGCACAAAGGCTCGGCTGATAGTCATATATTCTCCTTTGTAGGAGATCAAGTTTGGGACTGACCTCAAGAACTTTACTTCCTTGGCCTACCAGATGGATGTACTGCAAACTGAAAGGAGAAGTTTTGCATTGTGCAATCTCATACAACTTGTATTTAAATCCTATAAAGGGTTTTGAGATGAAGCAGATTTTGAGATGAAGATTGCTTTGCCATTTGCAAATAACCTATACATAGCTGCTAGGCTCATAGTGCTTATTTTTAAAATGGAGATGAGCAAGAACAAAGTGGGGAATGTCTTGCAGCCTCATTCTACTGAATCTCTTTTTTGTTTTGGTTTGGTTTGGTTTTTTTATAATTACTGTTGGTCAGATTCATTGATTAGTATAACACAGATTCCTCTGTCAACAGCATCCTCCTCTGAGCGTGTAAGCCTCCCCAGTAGTCCTCAATGTAACTCTATAGCAGAGGAAAGATACGATTTATCGTACACCAAAGATCCTGCACTGCAAGGAAATTGTGATCTTCTGTTCTGCCATTTCCAGCTTCAGTTGTTCAACAGATTAAAAGGCTAAATTTTGGCTGTGTGAAGGTCAGGAACACAAGCTACCATCCTTGAGTTTAAACTGGGTGCTAAGACACCAAAATACCTATTGAAATCAAAACAACTTATACTGAGCAAAATAAAGCTCTACGAGTATAGACAGTTCTGGGAAACTTCATCTTTATGGCTATTTTGCCAGCATCCTCAGACCCTGACATTGCAGCAGTAGAGTGGAGTGAAATAATTATAACACCTGCTGGGGATGGAAAACTAATCTTAACAGACTATTTCTTTCAGCTTGCTATGTCTAAGATGGACTGCATCTTTCACCAGATCAGAAAGGCATCCTAACCTCTGTTTTCAGGGAGGTTTGTGAAAAGAAAACAAAACCCAGCCAATCAGTACCACTTCATTAAATACTTATATAAAAGAAGAAAATGTCCTGAAAAGTCAGTAAGGAAATTATTGTTTATATTGACTCCAAAGGCCAGAGTGTAAAGTCTCTGACTCTATATGTGAAGCTGGGATAACATTAGCATTCACTGATCTGAGCATCAACCATTTTCTCTTATGATACAGTTTGGGCTCAGTGCCAGACATCAAGACTTTTTTTTACATTTGCCTTCTTTTCAGGATCCTACCTGAAGGGCATAATTTTGCTTAGCATTTGAAACTGATCTATCCTAGACTTCTAAACTTTCTCATCCAGAATATCTGGCAGCTCCTGAGTTTTGTTCTACTACATTAACAGGAAAATAAACATTCAGACTTCCTTTTGCTGTTTTGGGTATGATAGTTGAAAGCAAAATTACTTAAATGTAAATGTTCTTTAACTAGATTACATGGTGTATATACAGTTGCTTGGCGGATAACTTGGGGCTTATTTCTCCTCCAAATGTCAGAATATAGTTGGCTGAGGGAGAATGTCTTTCCATGCTTACAGTAGTCACTGAGACCTATCAGGCAATGTCAAAGAACCCTCCACTAGAGTTACATCCTAGGTGATGATATCCTCTGGGCAGATGCATTGTTATAGGAAGTAGAAATCTCCATTTAAAATAGTTGGTTGTGGGGTTTTTTTTCCCCCACACAATAGAATTTTTTACTACCATTTCAGTTGCTTCCAGTTAAGTTTTTCTGGTCTGGTTTCTGTTCAGACTCTAAAGACCTCTCAGTAGTGTAGGGTTAACATTGCAAGGATTGTTAGCCTAGGTTTTATGTTCTCTGCCATGGGAACATAAGGACCAGATGTACAGTCATAGCAATGATGAATGCTGGTACTGCTTGGAAAACATGTGTTGTGTACATGTGCCTCACAGACTTGTACAATAGGATGCACATGGAGTACAACATACTGAAGCATCAGAACTATTGTAGCATAAGTAATTGCTTCATCTTAAGCTGCATTCAGATTCACAGCCCATGGTCTTGGCCAGGAGTTCATTCTCTCACCAGACCCTGGTGAGAAGAATAAAATCTTTGCAGTACAAATGTTGCCACATTTTGCCATGTTTTTCTTGCTTAAAACAAGGTTACTCTCATCTGTGATGCATGTGGCTACAGTCTGAGATCATTTTGAAATGAAAACTAATACAAAATGTCCCAACTCACTCAGTATGTCATTCATTCTGCAGTGAGATCTCATTTCACTGGTGCTGGTTTCTGCTGTGATTGCCAGTAACTTTTTGAGGGAAGTTGTTGGTCTTAACTTTCCTGCACCAAGCTATTGCTCAAATGAGTAGTGAATGTGGTTGCTCAGAGGTATTGCCCATGAAAAGGCTGCAGTTCTGGAGTTCAACCCCTTTTTCAGGGAAGGGAGAGGAGAAAAAGTAGCAAGACTATTGTCAAGCCTCGTTTTGCCTAATTGTTCCTTGTAGCCTCCTATGAGAAATGGAATCTTGCTGTTTTGTACTGTCCTGTGTGGTTGTTAGCTAGATAAGATCAGCAATGGCAGGGAAATAATCTGTACTGTTTCTACTGAGCATTCTTTCCTGGGGTGTGCTCTGTTGCTCTGCCTTATGACGTGTCTTTTTCTCTCTTTCCTCTGCCTGTGGGAGTACCAGAACCAGCTGCATCTAGCTAGCCCTTTCCCCCCAGACTTCAAAATCTGTCCAGCTTTAACAAAAAAACAGCCATGTGGCTTTGGTGTTTGTTTGTTTTGGTTTATTGTTTGGTTTTTTTGTTTGTTTTGTTTTTTAATTTTTAAAAATTATTATTAAAATTTATAATTTTTTTGAAAATGAACAAACTTTAAGAGGACATTATGAATACTGCTCTGAAACACTGTAAGAAAGTGTGGGTTTTTCTTCTCTTCTGAAATCTGACACAAATGGCAGATAGTCAAGGGACACAGGTGGCAGAGGCTGACTCTGCTGGCTGATTCTGCTTATAACTGACAGAAATCTTTCAGTCTAGAATGGGTATGTAGCCTCACAGAGGGAGATTTAAGCTTATCAATACATTATCAATACCAGTCAACTGAGATTAAGGAGTCTTCTCAAAACCATTATATTATTTTACCCCAAAAAACCAAACAGTCCCTTGAATTTTTGATGGATGTTTTGACTTCCCTACCTGTAGGAACACCATAACAGTTAAATGGGAAGTAGAAGTTTCTGTCCATGTCTCCTGGGTGCTGGAGGCACACAGAGTTTGTGTACTTTCAAAGCTCCTTAAGACTGACAGGAAAGGAGGCAAGGTTCTGTCCAGATTAATTAATTGCATTTCTTGATCCACAGTTAGGTTGCATTCATCAGTTTTCCTATTTTTTGGTCCTCACGATCCTAGACAATCTGTATATGCTTTATGGCTGATCACACTTCTCTTTCAGCAGTTTATTTTAAACAGAAGTCTATAAAAAAGTACAAGATATATGCCAGCACTACCTCTGCAAAGAAATGGATAGTTTATCCTGATACATTTGTTTCTTTACTGGAAACCTGCTGCTTTATTGATATTTATTTTTCCTTAATAGGTTCAATGCATCTTGTCCTCTTGATGGATAATTGGGTAATATTTAATTGCCATTCACCTGAAACATTGCTTTGACATAAATTATATTTATTGTGTACTGGATTATAAAATTTGATTTTATCATTGAACATTTATGACCTGTTATACATATCCTACTTATACAGAATTAAGGACATGTTATGAAATGTTTGGTCACCTTTGACAAGTGTTATTATCAATTATATCCTTAATTATTATTATCTGTCAAGATGGACTTTATGAATAAGTGTAAGGTAGAGTTGAGAGGTTATGTTTCTGAGCCATTAATTTAATCTTGCATATATTCAGTAGTGTCTGGAATGTTGTGTCTGTGCATTTCTTTCAAAGCAATTTATCCAAACAGACTAAGGACAGGAGCAGTGGTTAGTTTGATAATAAAAAGTAGTGTTCTTTTAAAATCCCTTAATTGAGAATAAACATTTCCAAAGTAATGCTGTGGAGAGAGTGAATATAAATCAGACATCGTATGTGCAGTTCAAGAGGTATCTTTGCATTCATGAAGCCCAGGAAAACATAAAGAATAGATTTAGATCAAAAGCAACAGGCAGTAGCCCAAGTTTTTTACTTCCATATTTTCAAAAGATATGCATCTGGCAATGTTTGTGCATGCTGTGTGATCATTTATGCTAGTAAAGAAGAGACTGACAGGATCAAAAGCTGAAGAGTAAAGTCAACCTAAGCTCTGTTAAGACCGCCTGTCTGAGAGCCAGGGTTCACTGAGAACTGAAAGACAAGCAATTTCATCTTTCTGCCTTTATCTGAGGAAACTCCTTAGGAGGCTCAGATGACCCTTCAGTCTGGAATTGTCCCTCTAAAAATAAAAATTAATTCCTCACTGAAATTTGTACATAATGAAATTAGGATATGGCTCCTGTCCACTGCCTTATGCTGGTCTAATCAGAGAAAACAGGGAGATTATTTGATTCACCTATGAGGCAAGATGTTAAATGTGTACTTTGCAGGCTACATTTCACATTATGAACAGATCACCTGCTGCCTTTGCAAGAGGAGCTCATACTTCATAAGTAACTGCCTCATTGGGAGATGCATGAAGTTCTTACATTCTGCCATACTCAAACTAGTCTAGTCTTGGTACCTGCACTTTATGATTACCTCATCTATTTCATGTCATTTGGTGTCAGATCTGAAATTACAGCTATTATAAGTTTCTTGCTCACTAGCATTAAACTCGGATGACAGACAGTGCAACTTCTTATGTACTTCAGAGCTCTTGTTACACCAGTTTTCTGTCCATGTGCAGCAGTAGTTCATTTTCCTTAGCAGCATAAGACACAGCTTTAATACTTCTGAGTGATTACAGCTGGTGAGATAAGACATGAAAGACTTTTAAAGTGACATTGTCAAGTGCATTTTAGTACTTTAAAAATATCTTCATAGACAGATGTACATAAAAGAATGAAAAGACAAAGTCAGAAGCAATAAATGACACAGATTTTGAAAAGTCTCCAGCACATGCATATTTCTGATAACCTACTAAAGATTTGCAGACTTAATTTGTCGTCAACAATAATGGACCATGATGTGCAAAATCTAAAAAACCCCCTGCATATTATACAGGTAAATCAATGATGCATTTGACAGTGATAGTAAAAGAAGATAATGATAAATATTACCTGTGAATCTGCCTAAAAATAGTTCACTCAAGTTGCAAAATATAAGAGACACAAGCATTAAAAAAACAAAATCATATATTAAAAGGATTATGTCTTTCTACAATCCTGTGGAAGTATTGCCTGAATTGCCCAATTATGTATCTTTAGTGTGAAAAATGCTTTGAGGTTCATTTAACCCATGATCTATTTCAGAGTTTGATACTCCAAGCCCAAAAGCATTGCTATTATGTTTGAGGACTTTGTACTGCCTATTAGAAAGAGGGATATTTTTCTAATGGGATTTAAAAATTTCTTTGCTCTCCATAATAGCTTTAAAAGAGTTTTGTGAACATTACATGTTAGGAGATGTTTATGAATTGTTTTCAGCAAGGAGATTATTGATCATTGCGCACTCTGAATCTGTTCCTCACAGTGTTTGATAGGTCAGTGTTGTTTTCCCTCTCTAGCAGTGTACTTCAGAAAACTCATTGCTTAGGCTTGCATGAGTGTTAAAAAATACCTAGGAAGTTTCTAAAATCAGTTTTATTGGTTTACATAACTTCCTGGAAATATTAATGCAAGTATAATATAATTTTTTTTCATTACACTAATAAATAATGTAATGAAAGTTATATTAATGTAAAAGTGGTTAAAATATAAAATAATGATGAACTTTCAGGCACATATACAGATAGTTTTATTTCTAGTATGTATCTGTCTCAGCAGTTGTGCACTGTCATTATCACAGAATCATTGAGATAGAAGGGACCTGTAGAGATCAGATGGTCTGACTCCCTAAAGAGGAGAAAACTCCAATGGAAGTAGGAAGACTTTAAAGGACACTTGGAGAAGGACTTACTTGTCCCACATCATGTCAGCCTTTATAAAAACTTAACCCAAAGGCAGAAATTCAGTAATATTTTACTAACTTTTCAATACTGTTATTGATTAATTTCATTTTTTTTCAACAGTCTTTACTCTCCTTCAAAATGGAGAGTGCCAAAGAGGGGCTCTAGTTTTTTACTCTACAGATAGAGCTTCAAAATCTCTGGTTGACTTCTCAATTTATTGTCAGTACGTTTTTCCTCTGATGTTGTGAAAAATCTTATCCTGATGGTCTTCCTGGCAATTTTAAAATTATTTAAATAGACTCAAGTAGCATCCAGTTATAGAACGTACTTCTATATGAAACAAAAATTAAATCCAGAAGCCAGTATAGAAACCAAAATTTTGTTCATTAGTCACTTTAGACAAAGGTAATCTTAATTTAATATACTAATTATTATAATAATCAGTATGGCTATATATCTCCTGAAGCTGTAAGTATAAAAATGGCATTTGCCTGCCATTTAGACAAACATTCTCCATCTAAAGTACGTGCGTCTATCTTGATTATTATTTTCAGAGATCTGAAAAGATTTTCCATCAGTTTGCACACTCAAGCCAGGTTTATGTAAGGACTGGAGAGCTTTTGGCTTCAAAAATAAAAAAGTATGAAGTTTTGTTTTTTGAACAAAAAACTTTGAAATTGTGGTTGTGTTTTGAAATACGTGTTTCTTGTTCTTCTTATATTGTGGTTTTGTTTTTCTCTTTGGCATTGTGGAAACAAGAATGTGAAAATGTGAAAGGTGAATTTTTCTCCTGGTGTTAGTTTTTTGGGGTTTGGTTTTATTTTGGGGGGGAGTTTTGGGGTTTTTTTATTTATTTTATAAGTTCAATTCTCCTTAAGTAATTAATCATCCTTGAGACCAGTCACAAGCTTTCTTGTATTGTCTGTGAATTGTGCTTGGTGCAGAATACAGGTAGTTTCTAATGGTTTGGTTCTGTCCAAAGAACAAATTTAGGAATTCCTCAATATGACAAAAGTTAAGCAGCGGAACTGTAAACAACTTAGCAATCATATGTTGGTATGTGTTACTTACAGGTAATTGTCACTGCCATAGAATTACTGTTCTGAATATTAAAGGGAAATTTAAAATATTTTAAAGGCAACCAATGTAGCACAGTAAACTTAAGTAGGACTGCGAGCTGCTATACAAGTCTGGTAGGAGCTGTGAGAACTGCTGTAATCCACTAGCTCTCAATATTTGGTCAGATTATAAATATTCTTACAGCTGTAGTGCAGTAAAATGTAATGGATTTGCTTCCATAAACTGGCTTGCCATTCTGATAAAGTCATGGAGTATAACATGTTCTCATCAGCTGTTCATTGGGATTGTTGCTCTTTTTTGGCTGATTAAATGGGACAGTTAGCACCATGAATTATAAAGATGCTGTATCTTGTTCTTGGAATGACAAAATATTATATCAGAAAAGGCAGAACCATGGCACATGGCCCTTAGCCATCAACCTGCACTATTATAGAAAAGAAAGTAGAAGAGTTTGAGAAGGCTGTTCTGCCTAGCATACAAAGGTGTAACAATTCTTATGAGAAACTGATGAGCCAAGAAAATTTGTGTTTAAAAGACAGCACACATTTAACATCACACTAATGAAAGAATCAAGATGTAATGGATTGTCCATCATTGGCATCACAGTTGGATTTGCTCTTTCAAATACTCTGGTTTGAACAGGAAGTCCCACATGCTGTGTTATGCACTTGAAATATTTTTAATTTGACGTAATTTCACTGTAAGACATGGTTTACAGCTTAATTTTGCTAAATTTTTACCTTTGAGTCATTTCCTTTTGAGGCAGCCATGTTTGTATTAACAGAGAGGCTAATCAAAGACTATTTTCTTTAGCTGATAAGGTTGAGCTATTAATTTTCCCTTCATTATTTAATACTTTAAATAATTTAAGTTTTAAAAAATTAAAATACATTATTTATAATGTATTACATTCTCTAGTGTCCCATAATTTTCATCCTACAATTTCTCTTACTGCTGAGACATAATGTCTTCAGTTTTATTGCTGATTCCAGCTACACAAGATTTGTTCAGTGAAATGTTATTTAAGTAAAATTTTTCTCTTGTCTTGCCTCTAATGTAGCAAAGCTCTAGCTTCATGTTTTCCATAGTAGGCACTGTATAGGTTTCTCTGTCAATACAGCTATCAACATTCTCTATTAAGCTCATGGTGATATTAAAATGAAGTATCTCTCATAAGAACTGGATATTGATGTGGAATCCTATTTGAAGTCTCCGTGGGTTTTTTGGGGTTTTTGTGCTATACGTTAAATTGCATATTTTTTGAGTAAAGAGAACTCTTGAACAAAGTATTGCTTTTGATTCACTATGAGTTCTTCATGATAGACACATGCTAAAGGGTTTTGGTGCAACAATAACTAAGATTCCAGACTCCATTATATTTGAACTTATGCATTGAAATTTAATTACAATTTGGTACCTGTAGACTGAAATATTTTTTGTATGGACTTGAAGGAGCAAAATATATTTTTTGCTTGTTCTCAAACTGTTGTCAATGTATTTATTAGGCTGTACAGAGACCATAGTTTGTTTATCTGCTGTGGGTAGACTAGAATGGAGGATTTCCTAATGCTGTGTTAAGGGATAAACTACCTAAATAGAATAGGTAATACAGCCAAATGTTTAATGAAAAGAGGTTTGGTCCTAAAATTCATGCTAAAAATTGAAAGAACAAGTTAAATACATGATGTCTCAAAGTTATTCTTCTAATATCCAATGACCCAAATAAGTGGGAGACAAAATTTAAAATTTCCTAACACCTTTTTTCTTTTTAAACTATTTTTTTAAACATATCTTTTGTTTTGTTTGTTTTGTTTTGTTTCGGCGTGGTTTTGGTTCTTTTTTTATATTTGCTTTTTTTTCTTGCTTTTTTAACTTGCCACCTCATGACTCAAAGCATTCTGAATATATTTTAAATATGCTGTATATGAAAAAAGAAATTAGTTGGCCAGCTGAGACCATGTAAGCTGAAGTTCAGCCTGAAGAGAATCTGACAGCTGAGTTACTGCATACAGTACTGTAATAACAACATTACCACCTGGACTGGTTACATACATAGAATATTCTTTATACAGGAACTTATTTGCAATTCAGAAAGCTCAGTTTGAACTTTAAGCACCAGTGATATGGATTGCTGCTTTGCAGTGATAGAACGGAGCAAGATTTCAGGGGTTCAGGCAACCTCTTGCTTAGCCTGCTTTAAGACTTGGAGTAAAGGGTTTCTAGAGGTCACCCTTCCCTTTGATATTATAAAAATCACCCTTGTCTGTGATTATCTGAAGAGATGTTTTTTGCTATCACAATGTAGCTCACTTACCTAAATGGACCAAATGCACTGATTCTCAGAAGCTTCCAGGGAAAAAGACCAAACCACCTTCTATAAGTCACCTTTCTCTCACGAGCGTACACTTGCACACTGGGCAACACACTTCAAGCTATACACACTGATGAGAGTACTTTATTACAGTAGAAGGGTATGTTTCCAGGTAATAGACTGAATTTGGTAGTCATTCTTCAAATACTGCCATTTAGTCTCTTCACTTCCTTCCCAACCTCTCTATCACTGGTGTGAAAGAATATTTCTGTGTGGCTGAAAATCTGTTATGTCTTTTTTTAGTCCATCTTACAGAATAAGGAATTTTAGCAGATGCTAAATGTGATGACTGAACTTATGCAGGGAGCCCCTTGTAACATTCTTAATTGTAGCTACATTGCAAAAGAGGTTCCTGAATTCAGATGATTTAAAATATTTTACACTTTCTCTTCTCTAGAAATATAAAATACCTTTATCATGGTGAAATACTGGTAGAGACAAATTACATGGGATTTGCTCTTTAATTCCATAGCAACATCTTTGCTTTATTTTAAGATAAATACATACGACAATAGTACTTTGGTGCAAAAATAGCTGAAGATTATTTTTAAGGAGGGGGCTTTGTTTATTCTGGTTCTGTAGAAGTCCCTATCTGTTTGCTGGATTCCATTCACAAAAGTTCATTTCTTTTTATCATTTCAGGGTGTGGGAGGTGAAAATGCAACCTCTTTAAACAGTCTGTATACTGTCTTAAAAGTAACTTCATTATCTTGGAATTTCTGTGATACTTATGGTGAAACCTTGAATAGACTCTTGACATCAGAATGAATATTACTTTTGGTTTCATGACTTTGCTATACTTGCTACATGGGTGTTATATTCAATTTACAGGAAAATGCAAGTTGTGTCTCAATAGAGAAAATGTTACTCCTTCCAGAGAGGCTGGTAGTATCATATGCTTAAAAGAGAGAAAAATGTTGGACCTTTGTGTCTTAAAAAAAGACTGTGTGGAAGTGATCAAAATTTTTAATTTACCCTAACTATAATCTTAATTTTGGAAAATATGAACAAATGTAATGTCACTGGCATTTAAGACAGAACTGCCTCTAGGCAGACCTGACTTGCAAACTGATCCTCTACTACTGTCATAAACGCCATATCACATGGAACCACTAACGCTAATGCTCACCAAAACATTTGTCTTCTCAACAGTTTCAGTACAATTGATTGAAACAGTTTGTCCACTACTAGAAAAGTTTCAAATGTATAGTAATTCACTGTGAAAAAATCACTTGATCCATACAATAGTGTTCTCTGTCTTACATGTTAGTAGGAGCTCTCTGCATGATTGTTTGGGTGGTAACATTGCCTGAAGTAAGTGAAAATGCTTTTCAGGAGAAAATTCCCTGTGGTTAACTACAAAATATGTCAGGCCATTTTGGGGGGGAGATGAAAAGTAAATGAGCCAGACAAAGTAAAAATGGGAAATTCTGGTGAAGTATCATATGACATGACTATAATATTAACGTATTAACATGCCCTTCTTATGCCTTTTCCTTCTCTTTGCTGAGAATGGTGGCTATGGATAGAGTTAAGTCAACATTAATGTTTTCATACTAATATCCAGTTTGCTAATTTAACTCCTTGTGGCTCTCATAATACACTTAACAATTAGATAAGCAAAAATAATTGTTTCTGAAAGAAGGAATTAAAAGAGAAATAGTCATATTTTAAAGAATCAAGCCTTTTCTGGAGTAATCTATGCATTTCCACACTTTTGAACACACCATCTGTCAGAGTCGTTTATGATATCAGACATATCTTATGCTTCCAAAGTTGGTTGTACTAAAAGTGAAAAATCCATAGTTTCAGAGTAGTTGAAGGAGCGGGAGGTAAATTCCTCAGACTTAATCCGTATGGATCACACTGGCCAGTACGAGGCAAGCATGTGAAAATTCTGCAAGCTGCAGCAGCTGTGTCCTCGCTTCTCAGTGGCTGTTGAGGCACCATGATGTAGGGATGGCAGCAAATGATGGAGATTCTTTGGCTTGATGAGTTACCATTCACCAACTGAACCACTTCAGGTCATTTTGTGTTTGTTGTACACTGCAAATGGAAGGTGAGTAGTTACAGAAGTGACAATCAGTTGATGAGTTGTAATTCATTAATTTATTACACACCAAATAGCTGACTGCCTTCCATGCTTCCCAGTTTCTTACTGTTGCAAAGGAGACTGACTGTGTTGGATAGAGGAGTGGTAAGACTTAAATAGAAAGGGGTAGAGCAAAGGTAATACAACATGGTTGGTTACTGAGCTTGAGCAGTGTCTTTATGTTTTGAAGGAATGACATATGTTCTTACCTATAAATGTGACAGATTCCAAAGAGGAAGTGTGAGAGTCTATGCTGCAGACTCTTAAAAACACTCTGAGTTTCACACCAGACATCTAAAGTGAGTGAAAAAAAAATGTTAAACTGAGTTCCTCTGTGAGTTGTCTTACTAGGAAGTGGTAGTACCAACTCTCATTTCATCAAGACATTGAGTGAAAATGTAAAGAACTTAGACTCGATAGCAATGGCAAGAACTAAAAAATTAGTGAGGTCTAGCTAGCCTGCAGTTCTAACACAGAACTATAATGCTGAAATAAAATGTAAAATACCCACTTTTCTAAATGAATATTAATTATGTTAAACATGGAGTCAGGAATTCTTAGAAAAACAGTATGTGCTCAGGTAATGAAAAGCAGGATTGTAATGCGCTGACACAAAAGATTCAGAATCCAGATCACTGCTGCAATCTCATACTTTTGCATGCCTGATTTCAGAAACAATGCATTGCTAACATACAGAGTTTACTAATACTATATACAAGGAAGAACAGTGTGTAGCAAAACATGCAGAAATATGGGGTTTAATTTGTTATAAAAGGCCCCCTGTGTTAATGCCTTTCCAAGTGACCTTGATGATATGCTGCACCTTCTGAGCCACAAAGTATAAATTAAAGATGTGTAGGTGTTAGGTCAAAAGATAATAACATAATGTAATACTGCACCTAATCGATGGGGCTTGGGGTGTGTTTTGGACTACAGAAACCTAGGTAGATGAAACATTTTCTAAAAACTGGTGACTTTAAGGTTGTATCTAATGCGTTCTGGTAGCATGCCATTTGTCAGGTGTGCTTTTGTTGTGAACATTACAAGAAACAATGACAAATAAAGCATTACCTAGTAGTGGTATTTTTTGTTTGTTTTTTCTGTGTTTGTTTTGTTTTGGTTTTAAATCAGATATTGGTTTAATGTGCTTCAGTTCCCTCTAGAATTAGCACAGAGGATTTATCCTTTGGATAAATGGCTATCATCAACTTATGCAATATAGGACCCATTTGTTTCTGTGGTAAAACTAAATCGTTATCTAATTCTGTGCACACAGGTGCTGAACCCAATTTATATCATTATTTTCCCCTTTTTTTTTCTGTTGCTATGGAATGGCTCTCCAGTAAAAGGCAGAGGTAAATCCCAGCCAAAACACTATTTCCTGCATTAACAGAAGGTACATTTGGCATGCTCTGAGCTAATTTCAAGTTTGATTTAATTTATTGGAGTTATACTATGATATTGCAGAGGTGATACACTTGGGAGCACTAGTACACAGACAAATTATAATCTCTCGTGCATGCTTTTACTCCAGTTACAAGTGACTAGAATTAAATAGCAAATTTCTCTACAAATTAATTACTACCCAATTGTATTTTGTAAGTGGTCTTCAGTCAAGAACTATTGATTTTATTTCTAAGTTGTGCTTTTTTACTAATTCATCCATGGCACTCTATTCAGAGATAAATAAATGATAAAATTATACATATTGAAAGAAGCATTATTTTAAGACTACTGAAAAGTGGATTAAAATATTTATTTTGGGATTAGCAGTATAGTATTCAGGACCCTCATGGGTTTAGTTAAATACTTGATATAAGTGATCCATAAATTTAAATTCCCTACTGCTTCTAATAAATCTTAGCCATAAAAATGCACTTTTGAAAATAGTTATCTACTTGGTATCAAAATTATCACTATTCATATTGAATCAGTAATAGCAAATCGAAATTCCCTTGGGGACTGCTATGGCTAGAAATATTTGATAAGTCTCAGGACCAGTAAGAATATAATGATTTAAATAATCATCCGTTAGTTAGTGATAAACACTTTGTGAGACTCAGTATTCAGAATGCTTCTATGAGATCCTCAGGCCCCTAAATAGTATTTTTTCTGTATAAAGCACAGTCAGTTTGGAGGAGTTCTGTGCACAAATAATTTTTTTATAGCTGGACATAAGTTTAAATCTTTTTCTAAGTACTAGACTGGAAGAATTAATTCTAGATATTCTACAATTGGAATTGTTCATCAGACAGATTATATATTTGAAATTTTTAGTAGGGATGAGTACATTCAAGTAAGGAGTATTGCAAATGCTAATGTGTGTGCTTAATGATACAAATGTGAAATAGCCCCGCTGGTTTTGGTGGGAATATTCACATACTCATGGTCAAGCACATGGAGCAGTACAATTGTTCAAATTGTTTTTAGGCATGGTGACCAAGAAC
The DNA here is from genome assembly GCA_038090715.1 of Florisuga fusca. Lineage (NCBI taxonomy): Eukaryota > Metazoa > Chordata > Aves > Apodiformes > Trochilidae > Florisuga > Florisuga fusca. The sequence continues at coordinate 16,578,098 of JAAWXA010000008.1, forward strand.
AGATTCAGTAACAACAAAATACAGAAATCTTGTTACAAGATGTTGTCCTCCATGTGGTAGAAGTTATGCAGGCACAGTATTCAATTTTCGTTATTTGGTGTAATTTAAACTGGAAAGCAGGAATTTCTTTTTAGACATTTTAGAATAAAACCACAGGAGTTGGGAAGGCAGAAAATTAAGAACTTCAAACCTTAGCCAATAAACTACACGTTAAGGACTTTTTTGTGTCCCTGTCTTAACTAGTACAAAAATGCATTTGGATATAGAATAATTTGAATTGAATTTGAATGCATAAATCCGTCCTGTGCATTATTCTCTGTGGGGTGCACAGGCTGCAGGGGATGCTCTGCTCTGGCACCTGAAGCACCTCCTGGGCCAGCAGTGAGGCCATCTTGGGGCTGGCTGGCCTTGGCCCTATTGGACATAGGGGCAGCTTTTGCCACCTTGTCAGAGAAGCCACCACTGTAGCTACCCCAATCCCAAACCCTTTCCATGCCAACCCAATATATTCCCACAGTGCAGTCATTCCATACTGTGTCAAGATAGGTAGATGTGACTCTTAAAAGGATACATGTTAAACATTTATGGTTGAATGATGTTAGTTATCAGTGGGGCTGATACATCCTGAGAGATGAGGCTGGTAGGCATATCTGCTGCACTGCTGCAGTAATTAGAAGCAGCTGACAAGATGAGATTACCCAGGCAGTCTGTCATCTCTCTGCAAGCCACCAACAGCATAGCTAACTAGGCCTGGGGACAAGGAACACCTGAAGGGTATGTAAAGGATTGCTAGAGGAGGAACAATTGTAACATCTATTTACATCTTGTCTGTTCAAAACAATGCTGGAAAACAGCCTTTGAAGAAGGCTGCAAGCTTTTCCTGTTAGACCACTAGTCAATGCCAGAGACACACTTTAAAAGATGGAGGTGATAAGGATGCTAGCAGAAAAAAAATCCTGATCTCAAATGAAGCATTGAAAAGCAGTCCATTCTCAACATAGCAACAAAAATTATGAACATATTGCAAAACCATAAAACTATTCAAGACCTTGTCTGGAATTCTTGACATGCATATTTATTTATGCAAACTATATTAATTTAAATTCTTTGCAGACAGGGCACATGAAAATTTTTGAAATTCAGTTTACTTTTGCACGTGAATGAATTTACTGTTCAGTATTAACATATAAATTTAGTGGTCTTCACTGATGGCTAGGAGACTGGGAATGTCATTATTATTGGGAAAGATACTCTAAGCACAGAGACCTTGTACGTGTTGTTCAGTTACTAAAGACAGTTAGATTCTTTATTTCCATAGGAATACACTGGTGAACCCTGGGACTGCTATGGTAACTGCTAATTTTTCCATTTCTTATTTTTATAAGCAAAAGTATAAAATATGCTACTTTTGTCATGCTTTAAATTTAATTTCAGTTGATGGAAACATGTAGATATATGATGAGTGAATCTGAATTGAGACAATGCTAAATCAGACTTTGAGCATGTTTATTTTGTTTGTTTGTTTTCTTCCTCCAAAACCAGCTGTGGTATTAATTTCTTCTTTGCCAAAATTGTCAGAAAGCCTGCAAGATGAATATCCTTTGCTTTTGTACTCTCTCCCTGTTTTTGTAAGTCAGATGCTCACTGCTAGAAGGAATCAATGGAATCAAGGACCTTCCATCTCTGTCCTTGAGGACACTAAAGGAAGTGGCATGATATTGAGTGAAGAGAAATTAGCTTAAGAGGGGCCTAGATAAATATAAGGCAGGTTTTCAGGGTCAATGACCAAGGTTTTTCCTTGCTGGTTTTGCTGATTTTGGTCAAAGTCATGTTGTGAGTGTCATAGACTTCCTGAGAAAGAAGTTGCTGCCTTGGACAGTTAAGAACTGTGAAAGAAATTGTGGCATCATGGCATAATTTCATCAACATGCAGAATTCAGTAGAAATTTTAGGTTCTTGGTTGGTGTGTGAAGTATTTCTTTTCCCTCAGTAGTGCAGTGCTGGGCTGAAGCAGCTCTTCAGACACCCATTTCTCTGCAGTAAAATCAACACTTGAGGACTGGTACAAGGATCAGAAGAGTGTAATGCTGTGATCAATGAAGACTGTCACGATTGACAGGGTGGTGATGAAAGAGGTGGGGGGATTAATGACTTCCTTGTCCAAGTTTCTGAATTACAGTGGTCCTTCTTCCTCTACTCCTTGTAGCAACCAGTCTCTCATGACAGGGAACAGCAACCCACTGCTCTCAACACCTCTGTCTGTAGGAAAAAAAAAGGAAAATCTTTGTACTAGCACTAGAAAGTCAGTATCAGTGTTTTACTGGCAAGAGATATGATTATCCATGTATTCCTAAAACCATGCTAATATACAATAAAGGGCAGGTCTAAGGGTGAATTTTCTTCCTCATTTTTTGTCTGTTGCTGTAAAAATGCTTTCCATAGCTTTTGTACTGTGTGAGTCTTATGGATAAAAATGTGTGTGTTCCTGGCTGTTTGCTGCTGCTCTGCTGCAGTTTGACAAATGGAGAGAGGTGACTTGTGTCATCGATATTGACAGTATCAATCACAGGGCTGTCATGAAATTAAGGGTCATCATGAGGAGAAAGATCTGTGAGTGTTTATGTTCATTGTGCTTCTCCATATTTCATTGTCAAGAAGTGGTTGGCTGGAATTCTTACACTGCTGAAAAGAAACCTCACTGGAAATTCTCACTTTGGATATGACCAGAGAAAGTAACAGCAATGTTTTCTGCTATGGATATTGATCGGAGTGGACATTAATGTTCATTAAAAGGAACTATTCGGTATGAGAAACAGAGCTTGGGAAAAAAAAATTGCCTAGGAGTAGCTCTCTTAATGGACTGATTTCCACAAACACACGCCCACAGGCACTTCCTTTTTCATTGTGCTCATTCGGGCTTTATTGCTGTACAGGAAGCCCACAGCAGGGATGGAACATCCTCTCTTGCCAGTAACTTTACTAAAAAGAAAGGCATCATTTGAGAGAGCCATATGTGTTGAGTGGACCCTACCAATTAGTATTGAGCATAGATAGGCAATCATGGGCTTCCAGCAATGGCTATTTAATGTAAAAAAGGTGATCCTGGGATTCAGTCCATACATGTGTTGAATGTGACCTCACATGTAAGGATATTTTATGCATCAGTGCACAACCTTGGTGTAACTTGCAAGTTGTGTGTACTTCAAAATCCCAGTGTGTGCAAGACTGCATTATACATAACCATATACACATGTGCAGTTAGCTCTGTGAATGCGATCAAGAAAAAAGTGAAAATACAATCTAGACAGCTAGAAAAATTGATTTAATTTGTGTTCTGGTGGTCAAGAAGAGGCCTATCCAATTCTAAAATTTTCAACAGATTGATAAATTTGATTCATCTAAAAAAAAGAATGAATAAAACCTAGGAATACCCAGGCTTGCTGTTTTCATGCCTAAGATGCGTCTGACACCCAGAGAAATTAAAAGGGGTTTATGTACATCTTTTCTCATTTTACACGTTTAAAGTATCAGGATATATAACAGGGAAACTGAAACCATTCAGCTCGACTAGTAACTGCAGACAAAGCACAAAATCAACAGGTTGTTTCCACATTTCTTGATGGTACTCATTGCCACAGTATTTCTATGCCTCATTTATTACCAGTGAATGTTCAAAACTTGTCTTCACAGAAAAAGAATATTCTTACTAAGGCTTCAGAGACATACATGGAACATTAATGTATCCCCAAATAATGCAGAACACCTAATGCTAAATTTAGAAAAAAAAAGCTACCTCTTCTGAGAACAATCTTTTTGTATAAAGATCCATTTTCCTTCACAGTGTGCGAGTGTAAATATAAAAGAAATTTGCTGCTGGAACTTGTTCAGACAGTATTAAAACCTAATTAGAGTTTTGACCCACCACATCTGTATTGTTTGATGTTTTTTTCTGTTTGTTTGGTTTGGATTTTTGGGGGTGTGTGTGGGGGGGTTCGTTATGCCACCAAATCATTACTTCAGTTCATTGCTGAGATACATAATTTTCTTTCTAATCACCTTAGTCTTTGCAGTTTTGACCTTATATTGGCACTATCCCTCTGACAACATGTACAGGGTATGTCACCTTTTTCAAAATTGGATTTGTGGAGCCAGTCTGACTTTTGCCACTTCTAAAAACTCTAGAAAGTCATAAAATATTTCACAAGGTAAAATTCCAATGGTGATAAAATGCAGCACAAGTCTGACTCTTGAAAACGAAGGTATTGTTACAGTATATCATTATCTGGACATTTGTCATAGAATGAGTATTCATAACAAGCTTCAAAGAAGGTGGAAGCCCAGATCTAAGCTTCAGGTTTTTTAGAAGTACTTCTATAACAGGAGCTTTATATTCTCTGCACTTTGACCAGTAATCTCCACATGACCATTAAGGTTGAAATAAAGCTGGTTTCTCTATCTCACAATATAAGGTGAAAATAAAAAGACTGAATTTGAAATCTTTTATTCTATTTTATGTCATTTAAATCCCTAATGCTTCCCTGAATTTTCCTTAATTTGTTATAATGTACTGAAATTAGAGGTGGGGCATAATTATCTGTGAAACACCGAATCCCTTTCAGTAGGTGTATTAAAGATAAAAGGATATCAAACCTGAAACAGGTTAAGGAGATCATGGAGAATGCTGGACCAGCAAACCACTTTTGTAGTTTGGATTCCAAATGAAATGTCACTAAAATAGCCTTTTTCACAGCGTTACAACATTAACCAAGTCCCTAGTTGTTCCCAGAATGCAAGCTGAATGAAGAGTCTATTCAGAATGCAGTTAACTGCTACATTTCGTGAGCTTACAAATAAGTATCTTAAGATTCACCCATCCTGCTACTAGGATCTTTAGCTACAACTCTTTAATACCTTATATTTCTAGGTGGTCTGAGCAAATAACAGACAGTGCATTTCACTTAAATATTTTACAGTTGTGTATACAAACTTATTTTTAAAGCATTAAACACGCAAAACTTTGATAAATTTTTGTTCCATAATATTTTTAGAGGTGACGAGAAGAACTTTACATAAAACTTGCACATATCTTTATCTGTCTCTCTGATCAAGTTTTGTCCATCTGTTTGTTGATGCAATTGGCAAGGTGATGAAGTCTAAATTAGTATCTTCTCATTAATTTCTCCTCCGGCCATATTTGGGAAAACACCTTTAGTAGGATAAAGTTTAGTTCTAAAAATCTTAACCAAAAGATACTGTGGAAATGTGATTAACAAACATTTTTGTAATCTGCTGTAAGGTATTTCAACTGTCCAGTTTATTTGCTTTCTTAGTTTTTTACATTTTTTTCCCCTGGAGAATACTGTAAGTAGTTTCAGAAATACTCAACTACAGCATCAGGTGGTTTGCAACCAAGAGGTCAGACAAGTGAACTGACATAGCATTTTCAAATGTGCTGCTTTGTCAAATGGCTGACAGTTCTCCTGCTATGTACATACAATCACATATTGCTGTGAATGCTAACTTGGTTGTCAGGAGCAGTTTCACCATTCTTTTTAGCCTGTGTCATGCGAGATTCTTTTAAGCAACTAAAAAACCAGCCATAATCCATTTGATTTTCTGTCTTCCCATGAGGAAAACTTTTGACAGATGATAAATAGCAACTGCTGACAATCATCAATGTGAAGCTATCATGCTTTTACATTAAATACAAAAACAGAGTTGTAATGTCACTAGGGATAAGACTTTTGACACATAAGAGACAAATATATAATCCTCAGAACTAATTCACTATTGGGATCTAAGGAAGTGCAACAAAGCACAGCTGCTTTTAGAATCTCACAAAGTCAAACTAAAGCTAACTTTGATATCTGGAATTGTATGCATGTTCCAATCCGGAATATCTTGCTTTTGAGCCATATGCTGCTGTTATACATGCAAACATCAGTAAATGTATGTGCACAAAGTAGAAAGACACTTTACAGCACTGTCTTGTTTAATTAGGGCCAAAAAGGGACCATCATCAGAATAAAGAATGGTGCTTTCTAAGCCAGTGCTAAAGGGCCAGCTCTTTTGATGGTAAAAAGCTAGTCACAATAGCCATACTTCAGTATTTTATTACATGGAACTTAATGCAAGTATTTTACCTGGTTGTTCATAAAACAGTTCTTAAAGATAGTGATTTAAATTAGATTGTGCTGACTGGAAGTTTTATCTATAGAATCTGAATTAGATTCTTGTCTGAGTATTTCTAAAATTTTTGATCTCCAGATAGGAAAGTACTGTGAAAGAAGCGTTACTTCTAGCCTAGTATCTCCTAATGAAAAGCATAATGTGATATTTTACAACAATTTTGAAAAGATAAATAGTTAATTTATAAACTTGTTTTTTTATCTGGCATTTGAATCTATTTCTACTATGTGCTGTACAGTTTCTACTTCATTCTTGGTTAATGTGGAAAGAGAAATTGTTTTGGATGGAAATTGAAAAGTCCCATGTTAAAAGAGATACAATATGAGTTCTGTACTATCAACATAAAGCAAGAAGTAGGCCAGTTGAGTCAAAACCAAATAATGTAGAAGTGCTAGTCCACCTGAAACACATGGGCTGAGGAAATTCTGTGGTGACGTGATTTTTTTTAGGGAAAAAAAATATTTCTGTTTACACTATATTTTTATTTACTCCATTCCACTTTTACTAACAATTATTTATCGTGATTTGACAATGCAGAAGGATTAGAAAGAGTACCATGTCTATACAACAGCATATTTACATGAAATGCAAAATGCTTTCAAATTATGCTTTTGTAGTATGAAAGTTAGAAGACATCCCTTCTATGCATATGACCTTTAATACAATAATTTTCCTCATCTTCTTCTATTTTAGCATTTTCTAACTCCAATCATCATAATTCTCTTGGGGCTTATTTAGCAGACAAGCTGTGTGTCTGAGCTGGGGGGATATCTCTGAGACTGAAATTTGGGACTGGAATGTTCTTTCATCAATGTGAGATGCCTCAAAAATCTGTAAGCCTCACTTGCCTAAAGGAGCCCATGGTTATAATTGCTGTAAGAGGAAATCCATCTTTATTCACATCTGCAGGGTTCTATGACATTAACTCCTGTCCTGTGCAGTGGAAAAACATCACAATGTGGAATTTTTCGCAGCCATCCTGACTAACATGAAGGATTTTTCTCTAGCTGTTCTAACTCCATTTACAGAGACCCACTGCTGTCCTGCATTATCTGTGTAATAATTCCTGTTTCCCATTCAGGGACAGCAGTTGAGTGAGTTGCACAACCCCTCGATGCTTGATTTTCTGAATTATACTCAGTGACCTATTTTATGTAGATATTAATATTGCGAAATTGCAATATCCTTTTTGCTTTTGCTATATGGGATTATGAATGATCTGTGTATTCACTTCAGAAACGTATTTTATATATATGACTTCCTAGATGTTTTAACTGGAAATGTTTACATTAAGCCAATAGAAAAGGAAGTTTAGGGAGATACCAGTCAATAGCATTTGTATCTGTTAGATAAAAATTGCTTGCATTAGTGTTCCATCATGTCTTAATGTGACAAGCTTCAAGTTAAGACAAGAAGGAATCTATGGAATGGATAATTTAAGCAGAAATACCCAAGTGTAACAGACAGCAGAGAAACTGCATTTCCAGCTTGTGAAGTCTCAGAGGAGGAGGAGTAAGGTTTTTTTTTATATATATAATAAACAAAACATGCACCATCAAAAGTACACTTTCATCCTTCTAGGACACTGGTCATTCATTTTTTAAGAGGCCTGGGGATCCTAATTGTTTTGGGTTTTTTTTCTTCCTAAATATCCCTTTCCTGTCACAGTGTCTGTCTTGTAGATCCTACAAAATTAAGCTTTGAAATTTAGAGCTTTAGAAGGAAGTCTGTGGAAAATTACGTGTAGTGAAAATTTATTCTGCCATTTGGAAATTGTTCAAAATAGCTGGAACCATGGAGAGTCAGTGGTGTAATGAATAGCTTTAATGAACACAGCAAATGCAGAAGACAAGTTTATACCTGACCCACGGTCATCTTTGTGCTACCAGTTTTCACGCATTTTTCTCCTGGGAGTAGACCCATTCAAAAAGCATGTTTGGCTCCAGAAGAACTAGAAGAAAAGTAAACACAACCAAAGTGTTTGGTCTCCATCATATTTTAATATAGGTGCTGAAGACATTGTTACTCTATTTCAAGTTTATAAGAGAAAATTTTTTAGTTCTTATGAGCTCTGCCAGATCCAGGTCTAAATAGCTATTTGTGTTTTAATGTTTTAGAGCCTACAAAAAGTTTTCTTCCTTTCAGCCTCCTAAATAACCCTGAACAAGCCAAAAATCTCACTGTATCTGTCTGATGAGGGACTCTAGTCCCTCTAATAAAGGTTTTTCTTCCTTCCATAAAAAACACCATGACTCCATTTGGCTTGTATCTAACAACTAAGTAGTGATACTGTTACAGGAAATAGCTCTCCCTAAAGGGGAGACATAAATCTTAGTGAAGGCAATCAAGATGGCATAATATATATCAATAACACTAAAATAAATGTATTAATTACTTATTTTTCTAGGAACCAAGAAGCCCAGTGTAATGTCTGGAGGGAATACCTGGGAAATGTATAGAATATTTGTGGGTATATAAAATATTTATATACTCAGTATAGTGTCACCAGTCCCACCTCTTTCATCCAAGAGCTGATGTAAAGTGAACTGAAATATCGTTTCTTTGTATCTGATGTGGTCAGTCTTCTAATTTGCATGTCTGTTTTTGATGATTTCTCTTTTGTGGCTCACATTTGCTAAAATAGCAAGGAGATGCTTAGCTGATGATGCATTCCCCAAATATCATAGAAATCTGAGAATTACAGAGAATTACAGTCTCCTAAAAGAATACTGATTTGGGATTTATAGCTACATATTTCTTAATCAGAAAATATTGCCTTACAGCATGTGGCAGTTCTGTATATTAATTTTCTTGACCAAACTTTTGTTGGAGTCTTTTAGGTAAAAGCCAAAAGGAAAAGAGAATTCCAGATTATGTGATAATTCAGTATTTAAAGTGTTTTCTGGGATGTAGGTAATGGAGTGTGAGGTATCTAAACCAGTGTTAGCCTGCATAAGAGCCCTCTCTTGATTTTTCATAGAGAGCTTTGGGAAATCTTTATGGTGGAAAAAGCCAAATTCCTGATAAACTCTAATGAGAAATACTTAAAACTACTCTTTACTCCTCTAGGATTGTCTTTCCAAAAGGTCTTTTAAATACAGAAATTGTTTTCTTTAGCTTGGTTTCCTCACTTTAGGGCTCATAATCTCCTACATAGATTTATAGTATTTACAGAACTTCAATGTCTAAACTGATGAAGGAGAAGCTGGGAAAAACTGTTCTGCTTCCTATGTTTCCAATGAATGCAAGAGCTGTCAGTAAAGTGTGCCTTCCTGAGCAGTAGAGAGCAGAAACAATTTCATTTCTAAAAACAGGGACTTTGGAAAAGAGATTTTTTTTCCACACTTGCAAAACAGTCCACTTGCTATCAAGGAGTTTTCTTCCATTTTATTTCCATCATATTTTACAACACTACTGAAAAGTCCTTCAAGAAATTGTGTTAGGCGTGGTGCTGTCTGTCAGTGATGTTCAGAAGACACCAAATGGAAGGAAAAAGAATCTAAGTGGTTTTGAGTGAAAAGCTTTAGACGTGCATACGTGTCTTGTCCTGTAGGAACTGATTGTCAGGGACTTCTCACACCTGAAAATCCTCCTGTTATAAGTTTTGGATGCTACGCCTTTAAGCATTCAAGCAAAACAGGCTCATAACTTGTTAGCAACCAACATTGTAATTCAGACTTTTAAATTTTTTCATTTGAAGATGATAAGGGTAAAAATGAAACACGTTTTAACCCTTGCTTCCATTACAGTCCAATCTTACAGCTTCTAGAGAAATAAAAATAAGTGAAAGAATGATTCTTAGAGGGTAAAAACATATCTTGAAGGGTGAGAAGAGAAAGAAAATGCTTTCTTTACATGGTACATCTTTGTGCTTTGAGGCTTTTGTGATCTTTCTGCTTTCTTGTTACTCACTGCCTTCTTTTTCCACCTTTCCACTTTTGTGATGCTTTTAGGTAATCCTTTTTATGGAGACTTCCCCCAGGCTATCTTCCATCTCTCTAGAAAATTTTGTTCCCTTTCATTTGCATCCCTTTTATTTGATTCTCTGTTCCTTTATCTGTCTTACAACTATTTCAGTTCTAGTCCAGCTTCTTTTTTTTTGTTTGTTTTCAGCTGTGGTTTTTTTGTTTTGTTTTGTTTTCTTCTTCTTGGTCTTATGAGCTTTTGGGGTGTAGTTTTTCACTGCATCTTTATGATGTCTCTCACTTTTGCATTTTTCACAGAATTTCTGCTGGTCAAAGTGTCAAATATATCAAGCAGTGCTGGTTGGGGTTTGGTGTTTTTTTTTTTTAATTCAGGATTTATTTACAGAACTGAGTAGGTGCTAGTTGAAAACTGTTAAGCCATATCTGTTGATTGCAGATAGCATCTCAATTATTAGTTGGTAAGAAGAAATAAAACCTGCTCTTTGTACACTACTTGATATATGAGCACTTTCCAATGCAGTGAAAGTCACAAAAACAGCTTTACACTTACCTGTGTATTTTTGCAAGTTGCTTATCTTTTGGGTGTTTATAAATAGAACATCCATTTAGTAAAAGGACTATGTAATAATTTAATAAAAGAGCATGCATAATGGGATCCCTAACTTGTTTTTTCTCTTGCTGAAAAAAAGCCTAATATATTCTAGATTTCTAAGGACTGAAATTGAAGAAGTCACAAGACTTAAATAAAACTGAATTTTTCACATAATTTCTTGTAAAAAGAAATTTTGGTTTAACATCAAAAAGTTCTGCTTTCAATTTCTTAAATAAAATTTCATTCTGTAGCATCCAGAGGTTAAGAGATATTTAAGAATATGAAGTAATTGAAATTACATGTTTCAAAAGTATTTAAGTGGTTAACTTTTTAATAGTAATTTATCTTTTTCCTTTTAAGTACCCACTGCTTTCTATGGTTGATTCATGCTAAGTGGTAATTTGGTTTTGAATGCTTAAAAAAATCTATAAGGAACTAGTCAAGTTGTCATGCAAATTTTGGCACAATTTCAGCTTTAACGCTGGAATTATTTGTATGTAGGGTCATAAATGTATGGATATTCTGAATTTTGTATTTAGGCCTATACATGTAGAATTTGTGAGAAGTTTGTAGACTGTATACTTTAAAAAACTGGCAAATAATTACAAACATCTTATGCATTTATGCTCAGTTTAGAAAATTGCCTAAGCATGTGCTTACTTTTAATTAAATGAATGGCTCTGCTGGCCATGTATCTAATTCTAGGGAGTGTATATAAAATTAAGCATGTACTTCACTCAGAGTTACAGCCTATTAACAACACCATTTCTAGGAATTTGTGCAGGAATTTAAGCTACACAGTTGCCCTTGATGTCAGTATGGTCTACGTCTCTTTTTTCAACTCCTTAAAAATTTAATGGGTTATGAGTTAAGTTCTAAGTATTTTTTATGTAGAACTCTTGCTAAGTTAATAGGGTATTTGTCTGTTAAAAGTTGCCAAATCACACTAAAGTAATTCAGCCTGCTTTTGAGGACCTAAAAGAAATAAAACTGCTGCAGTCTGCCTTGGTAAAGTATTTTATTGTCTAGCTGAATTACTATTTTTACTTTCTAATATCTTATTTAACATTTTACTTGCGTGTACTGTCATCCTGTCATCAATCCATGCCCTTCTTCTTAGAATGAGATATAACACTATGATGATTTGTAAATCATCTCTGAAAGTCTGCAAATGCTAAAGCTGACTAATCATTCCATAATGACTAACCCATCCTCCAAAATTGTAAAGCATTTTGATGCCTACCTAGTGCTTTATTTCATCCTAGTGATGTCCTTTCTGCAGTGTAATGTGGTGATCAGAATTGCACACAATATCCCACATGTGGCCTCAGTTTTCTTTCATGTGGTGCCAAAATGCCTTTCATTGATAAATTATAGTTCCCTCTTTATTCTTTCCCCTCTACCTTATCCCATTTCCTGCTCTGAACTTTTGTTTGCTTTTTTTATTGCTGCCAAATATTGTGCATGATCATGGAAAATGCTTTAAACTATCTTATTCCCACTTCCTTTTCCTGGTCTGTATTCTGTGTTATGCTTTTAATTTAGACTTCACTCTCTGTGATTATTTTTGGTCCCTAACCTCATTACCTATTACTTCTTTACATGAAACTGCATAAACTACTTAGCATCCCATAAGCCTAATTCTATTCAAATCATTATGACTTTGTTTGCTCTGTTCCTCTGTATTTACTACTTCTCAGCTCTGTGTCATCAGCAGATTTAGCTACTTTTGAAAGGATGTCCTCCCACAAGGTTGTTTCTCTGTGAGCCTAATGAAAGTGATCCATGTTGATCACTTGCTGCATTTTTCTTGTCTGTGGAGTCCTTTTTTGTGACAGCCAATTGCCAGAGGGGTAGGTAGTAAAATGTGCAATGTGGGTATCCTGGTCCCAGTGATTCCCCCTGATTCAGCTTATGCATCTTGCTGGTCAAGGGACAGCAGACCCTTGCAAGGAAAGAAGCAGAATTCTGCAATTACAGGGGGCACAGCTTGGCCAGTAAGGACCTTGTACTGCCTTTATTAATAAAAGGAACAAGTAATAAGTGCACAGAAAAGAAAATCTGACAATCAGTGTATCTGCATGCCCAAACCTTAAAGCTACTCCAGAAGTGAGTTAACTCAAGCTTTGTAAGCAAACCAGTTTTGGCCAGTTTGCTCTTGAGATGAACAGTAAAACCACCAGTAGTTTCTTTGTGCAGGGCTCTGTGCTGCTGTAGCTATCTTGCTCCCTCTGCTATTTAAAGGTACTTTTTGTGGATTTTAGGGTACACGTACCCCAAAACGAGGAGAATAAAAACTTTACTTGTAAAGGAAGAAATAAATAGTAAAAAATATTAGTTTTCTTACCAACAGGTAAGGTGGGAGGTGGGAAGAAAAATATAGTTTCTGGAGAGCTTGACCTAAAGGAAGGAATTAAACTGGAGAAGGAATAGAAAGGACTGTGACTGAAAATGTCTTTTTGTTTGTAACAGAGGACACAAGTTCTGAACCTTAATCCTAATTTTCAAAGCTTCAAAGAAATTTATTTTCCTGATACATTCAGTTGGAGTGATTTGATGTGGGTTACTTCATAGGAGTAAGGTGATGGAGAATATAGTCTAGATGTCTTGGAGTGGTATTCAGTTCACTTACAGAGTGACCCTTCTTGGTAGCATAGACCTGAAATTATATTCTGGTGCAGTTTAGAGCCATCACAGGGCTACTCTAATATACGTAGCCTTGAATAAGCATGTGTAGGGGCTGAATCAGAGGGAAATTAAATTGTTATAATGTTGCTCAGCTGAAGTAATTTTGGTTAGCTCAGCAAAATTACTTACATTGCAATTTACATCATTGTAAGGGAGATGGGAATCTGGGAAACAGGACATGCTAGTGCATTTACTATATATCTCAATATAGATGTATGCCCTTCATATGAAACAGCCAGGCAAAGAGACAGTATGGCTACAGAGGGGGAGCATAAGGTTCATTTAGCTAAGATCAAAATGAATTTGATGCCTAAGTATTCCCAAAAGAGGGCAAAGCAGCATTCCAGAAACTGCAATACACTCTCCTTGGGGAAAAGTGAAATGTTAAAAGGTTTTACCATCATACTAGAGCAGATAATTAGGCAATTATGACTATTAACTTTGACAGAGCACAAGGCTTAAATGCATCAGATTCCAGAGTTTGGCAGTAGATAGCTAGGGAAATAGCAGGGTCGGTGGTGACTCTTTCTGAGAGCTCACTTAAGACAGATTAGCAATGAAGAGCTAGAAGGTGTGAAAATAATTCCCATATTTGTGTAAGGAAAAAAAAAGAATGATTCTGGAAAAGACACTGAGCAGTAAATTCATGTTCAGCAAGAGTGTAGGTATTATTAGAAACATTGATAAAAGTTGCCTCAGAATCTACTTAGCAGTGCATAATTTTAGCAGTGCAGAAAGAATCTGGGTTCTTAAAACTATTGTTAGCCTAGTCAACTAATTTCCTCATGTTACTGTGAGGTAATACAGTCAAAAAAGAAGAAAAAGTTTCAGAGCACTGAACTCTCTCCTCATCAGTTGATAGCTGTGTGGCTGTGTATCAAGTACATTTCTACCTTTTCCTCAGGGCATACCAGAAGAGAAGCATGGGTGATGTGAAAAGAACACCCTCAGCTAAACTATAGCTGTGATAAATTAGCAAGCAATGACTGGAAGATGCAGGAATGATATAAACTCCAATTCAACCCTTATGCTTGTCCCAGAGTTGTATGTGTGAACAGAGACAAATATTCTATGTCAGGAAATGCAGATCTCTTATGGTTCAGTGCAGTTATTTAAGAAAATCTATGAGTGAAGAGACTGAAACAAGGCCTTCAAACTTTTGACTTTGCAGCCATAGTCAAAATTCATGTTTGGTTAGCTCACCTTAAGGTTTGGTTCTGTGAATATGTCCATTGATTAGAATGACTATAACATAGAATTCCTTATAGCTCTGGAAGAAGCCTATTTAGGCAAATAATATACGAAGTCAAGACAGATTCATAAAATGTAGAACCAAGGCAAAACTCTATCACAGTTCCAGATTTAGCTAACAATATATTGGCATTTCTGATATTCTTCTTTCACTATAGATCTTCAAGAAACACTGAGACTGTATTCTCAGTTTAGTGGGTCCACAGTAATTTGAATCAGCTGTGAATTGATCTCATCACTTTCTGTATCTTTCTTCTGTGCACACTCTAGAGGAAAAACTGGGTCAAATTCTACTCCTACGTGGCACCTATTTAAAATGATCAAGGGTTATGCACAATCCAAATGCAAAATTTGGCTTAGAGTTATTCAAACAAGCAATGTGACAGCTGAACAGAAATGTTTTTGCAAATACCCACAGAAATCCTATTTCCTTAGTTTTGTGGAAAACCAAAACATTTTTCTTTTCACCTTGTGCTTATAAAGAAAACTCAAAGAGCAGTTTTTATGGGTGGAAAAGAGTGATTTCTACATGGAAATATTTGTGAGGTGAAAAATAATTTTATATGTGTATTCACAATCTACTCTGCTTCCTGCAGCAGCACACATGATTCACAATCACTTTAAGTGAGACCTAATTTTTAACTTACATTAAAAATTTTCCAACCTAAGCTTGCATGACAGCATTGTGAGTGCATCAGCAGAGCCCAGGATGGAGAACTGGAGTGCTTATATAAGGTACATTTGAAACATTCAGCCGTGTCATTGCATACTTAATTTTGAGTATTGAGGTTACTGTTTTGAGACCTCTGAAAAGTTAGAAAGCATACAGAGGCAAAGAGACACTGATGCACTGAGACAGGACTGACAGTGTGTGCCTTTGTAACTGGATGTTTGCAGGACTCTCAGATTTACCCTGTGAAATCTTGACTAACTTGAATCTTTTATCCTTTGAGTTCTGGGTTAGGCTGCTTCTGAAAATGTACAGTCACATGATACATATGCTCTCAGAAGGGAAAGACTTCGATTTTATTCTCAGGTTACCTACAGACCTGCTGTATCATTTTAGTAGGTCGCAGTACCTTTCTATACATTTTTTTCATCTCAACGGCAAATGCAGTTTGTATTGACCTTTTGAAAGTATATTAAGATCCACAGATAAAAAAATGTCTTTTTTTTTTTCTATTTTATTCTATCTAAGGCAAGTAAACAGAAAATTAAGCATATGATGCACAGAGATATATTAAAGCTCTTTTGTCCACAGCAAGGCTATAAACATTGCAGTCAGTTTTAAATACAAGCACACTGTACTAAAACCAAACCCAAACAACAACAAAAGAAATAACCAACAAAAAGCTTAACAACTACTTTAACTTCACCATTAAAAGAGCCAAATGGTCTTGACTTCACTGACACCTAAACCTGGTTTTGAGGTTTTTTTGGTTGGTTGGTTTGGGGGTTTGTTTGTTTGGTTTTTTTTTACAGATCAGCTCTGCCTTTTGTCTAGATATGGCTAGATGGACAAATGTAAATTAGTGCAGGCTCTTTTGTCTGAGAGGTGACTCAGTTTCACTTAGTCAGGCCCAAGTCAGCCCCAGTCCCAAACCTCCATATCTGCTTTACTCTGGCATACCCTGTTCTCAGGGGAACAGAGGATCCCACATCCTCTCATACCCAAGCCCCTGAGCTGTCCTGCACTTTGTCCATAAAGTGGGGAGCTCCAGGCTGGGCACAGAGTGGCTGAGAGCAGCCAGGCAGAAAAGGACCTGGGAGTTTGGGTCAACAGGAAGCTGAACATGAGCCAGCAGTGTGCCCAGGTGGCCAAGAAGGCCAATGGCATCCTGGCCTGTTCCAGGAACAGCGTGGCCAACAGGTCCAGGGAAGGGATTCTTCCCCTGTACTCAGCACTGGTGAGGCCACACCTCGAGTACTGTGTCCAGTTCTGGGCCCCTCAGTTCAGGAAGGATATTGAGGTGCTGGAGCAGGTAGAAGCAAGGAGGCTGTGAAGGGACTCCAGCACAAGTCCTGTGAGGAATGGTTGAGGGAGCTGGGGGTGTTCAGCCTGGAGAAGAGGAGGCTCAGGGGAGACCTCATCACTCTCTACAACTCCCTGAAAGGAGGTTGGAGCCAGGGGGGGATCAGTCTCTTCTCCCAAGTAGCTACCAATAAGACAAGAGGGCAGGGACTTAAGCTCTGCCAGGGGAGGTTTAGGTTGGAAATTAGGAAGAAATTCTTTACAGAGAGGGTGATCAGGCATTGGAATGGGCTGCCCAGGGAGGGGTTGGATTCTCTGTCCCTGGAGGTTTTTAAGAGACTGATGTGGCACTGAGTGCCATGGTCTGGTAAGCTTAGTGGTACTGGATCAAGGGTTGGACTTGATGATCTCAGAGGTCCTGGCTGATTCTATGATTCTGTGGTTCTGACAAATGAGATGAGTCACTTGTACTTCAATTGTTACGTGCATTTTGAAACACAAATTTGTTTATGTCACTCGAAGCTTGTGCAGAATAGGTCACCAGTGTGCAGAAATCTCCTTTGCCATTTTGCTTCTGGGAATATAATTTCTAATTCTCTAGAGGTAAAAAAAAATTATGTCAATTAGAAGCAGAAAGAGATATATCATGAGAATTCTTCTTACAGTTAGTGTCAGAAAACTGATTGCTCTCACAGATTCCAATGGGTAGGTTGATATCTCAGTGTGGTTTCCAAGTCACTTCAGTCTGGATTCTAGTTCTGAATGTTTCTTATAGAAGTCATCATGTAAGCTTTGATTTGCATTCCTTCTTCTTGTAAATCTATTCATAACATGATCATTAGTAATCAAGAACTATTTCCAAGCTTTTTCTTGTGTTCATGCAATCAGAAATTGATTTGTACTTCTCTGGAACTGAAATACGAATTCACTCACTGCTGGTGCTTATTTTCTTGCATTCCTCACTTCATTTCTGATTAAAATAAAGAAAAAACTGATAGTAGGTGTTCTGTTGCAATAAATCACTAGAAAAGTAGACCAAGTGTAAATCCAGGGGTCTGTGAGAGTGGAACAGTACACTGAACTAAATCTTGGCCCTGACATATTCCAGGCATTCCCGTTTCCCCTTTTACACTGTCAAGCAGCAGAAGTAGGAGGTGAGCAATGCTGTGAAGGCTGTATCATCATATTCCTGTTACTGTACCAGTATGTCTAACAAAAGATACCAGGAACTAATGAAAATTTTGGAAGTGTAACTTCTCATTTGCAGTCATTCTGGAAATGCAATGAAGGAGTGAGGGTGCAGTCGTTCATCGTTTTACTCTCCTGGCCACTCTCCTTTTTCCTTGGGGAGAATCTGACATAAGCACAATGAAAGAGCCTTCTGAACACTGCTTTACCTTCTTCAATGTCATGAGAATCTGTTATTTCTCTCCTCTGACATATTCCTTTCTGTTAGCTCAGTTAACTCCTTTTATTTCTTCAGGTCATTGTGCAGGCATTTTTTTACTTTTTTCAGGTAATCAACTGACTAAACGATTTGTTTGGGAAAAAGTATTGTCTGGTGCATTTGTTTCCTCATAGCATTTGGACTTCTGCAGGGTTTTTTTGGATGTTTTCAATTGCAGTACTCTATATAGTACTACTGTGTGCAGTACTTAAAGCATGTAAAAATGACATCATTTTTATGATGAAAATTCCTTTTTTCCTTTTAAAGAGGAAAAGTGGGCAAATCTGGAATTCTTGCCATTATTAGAAATGTATATTTTCTGAAAGGAATGTGATTTCAAGGATACTTAAGATTTAGTCTTAAAAGTCGTAAAAGAGGAATTAAGATGTCTTGGCTGGAATCACTGGCTGGCAATCGCACTTTTCAAAATTTTATCTGAAATACTGTTTTCAAGACAGCTTCTGTGTCTCACTTATGAAAGGGTAAACGCATGCAGTGATGATGACAAGCAAGAATCCCCAAAGGAGGAGATGAAAAATGAGTGTGCCTAGTTTACATTGTTTCTTCTATTACAAAACCCTAGCAGAGAGACTGTTATTGGCTGTTGGATGAGATAAGGAGTCCTGAAAACTTTAGTTGATTATGTCTGCCTCCACCATCAGTTGTCTTTGTGACATAAGGTCTCTAATAATAGATGTGTTAAAGGAAACAATATCGGTGCAAGAAAACTGAAATACATTACTTAATAAACACATTTCCACATAATAATGTTATACTGCTTCTACATTAAAATATGTAAGTTGATTATGAATGTGTGGGTGTTGTAAAATATGCCTTTCTAAACCACCTACAGGTGGTAATATATCACCCATGTCTCCAGGTCTCTAGAGAATTTCACTGTTTACTTTTCCAGAAATACAGAGGAGGTCAGTTGTCTGCTACCTTTTATTACTGCTTACTCTGGCAACAGTTTTGAATAGTTGTCTGGAGGAAGAAAAGGAAGAAAAGAAAGAGGAAAGAAAGATGGAAGGGAAAAGGAGAGAGGAGGGGAGGAGAGGAGAGGGGGGGGGAAAAGACAGACTGGGAGGAGGAGGAGAGTTCAATTTTACCTTCAGTCATCATACATGCTACGTAATTAACTTGTCTGTGTAGTGGGTAGGAAAATCTAGCAATAAAATATAGCTGTTTGCGGTCATATACACTACCAATGACAACATATGAAATTCTGATGTTGCATAACTTCTGCTTTAGACTGCATTAGTAATTTTTAGATTTATCTTTGTATTTCATCCAGAGCTGAAAGGCAAACCAAGGTACTGATGCACCTGGGGTTCTGTGTTTTTTAAAAATAACGTGGCAAGATAATTCATATATAGCAACTGACCACTCTGAGTGTTACAGTATGCTTTAACAAAGCTCTTCACACAAAGGAAAACACTTGCCTCTTTTGACAAAAAAAGTCTTTAAGGCAAAATTTTTTCCAGTCACTCTTCTTCCAGAATCACCAGTGATGCTGGTATAATATTCTGACAAGTTGTTGATTCCACACCAAGGTATATGAGTAAATCCCATGAGGTGGTGAGTGTCCTGAGTGGCAGCCAGAAAGGATTACTGCCTTGCCAGGAAGTGCTCAGGGTTATACTATGGCTTGCACCTTTGTGGCCTAAGGTATGCATTTCTGCATTCTTCCTCTGACTGTATAATTAAGGGTTTACAAGCGAATATTGTAACTTTTCAGTTAGTTTCTATGCAAATAGGAGGAACTCAACATTTATCTTAAATCTGCATACGAACTATAACAAATATTCATTAACACTGTAAAGCTCTGCATTGCATAAAGTGTAAGCGAGGGGAGGGATTCAGCAATCACTCTCAACCTATGGATTGGATTAACCAATGTGCCAGTTACTATCCATATGAATGGGTCCCTAATGTAATAAACATAATATGCTGCAGTCTCAGCTAATGTAAATGAGATTGGTCATTCTGCTGATTTACACCATCTTAACATTCACCCATATGTTCAATAGTAAACATTTGTGAGATCAGCCCATAAATAATACTTTATTTGCAAAGAAACAGGGACATGACCATTCAGACTCTAAATGAAACTTAAGACATGGAGGCTGAAAGGTTTCTCCTGCAGAGGAAAATATGAAAATATATTTTTGGAAAACAAGTTGGGATTACTGCCAGCTTCCCTTCTCTGTCTTTTCCTTTCATCCTGATACATCAGTGAATCTTCAGTACGAAAAGAAACTCCTGTTAAGCTTACTCTGCCCCTTTTCCTTTTTGATTTTTTTTTTTGTTTTGTTTTTTTTAGTAATCTAATGTTAGTGACTCTTAAACTCAGGATCACTTAGAGTGGATGTAGCCTCCAAAGAACTGATGCTGGCTTGTGATGGGAGCAGTAACTTACTATCCATGTCACCTGTCAAATGTTGTTACAGCTCTTGTCTCCCTCTCCTCCATAACTGTGGAGGTGAAAACAATGAACAGATGTATATTCACACAGCCTTGTGAGATGGGAAATACTCTTACCCATCTTCAGTCAGAGAAGTGAGGCACAGAAATTCTATGCATAGTTGTGTGTGGCTATTTGTTTATGTCTCAGAAGGTATACAAGCCTGGCAGTGCTCAGCCTATTGGACCTATATCCTAAACCATTTATGGATCTTGGCTTGAGGTTTTTTTTTTGGCTTGAGCTGCAGTCTGTTTAGCCTCAGTGGATAACTCTCTGAAATAATTTATGGCAACAAGCTTGCCTGGGTCTTGGTGAGGTATCTTTTAGGTACACAGAATCCTTCAGTTACTCATCCAGTATCACACCGGATCTGATCATGGAGAAATCAGATGAAGTTTGGGAACAGTTAATCAATCCTTAGGTCTAGAATGAGAAATGATCAAGTTAGCAGCTTCTGAAGATGGAAAATGGTACGGTAATTTCCCTTTACTAGCCTTATCTGTCCTCAAACTTTTACCAGCCTTTATGATTTTAAAGGACACAGTCACGTCTGTGAACAGTTTAGCAGGGTGCCTGACACTACAGAGTGCTAAACCATAGTTCAGAGATCAAGTGTTTGTGTTTATGATAGCTAAAATACTGCAGCAGTAGTTTGATTGTCAACTATTTAAATACCTCTTTTCAGCACAACAGTTTAGCTCTTATGCATTTCTAAATCTAGTAAATTATTGTCAGTGCTGTTAGAGAAAGTAAAGAGCAAGAAACCTGATACAAGAGAGGAGAGTGCCAGACAAGCTGGTTGCTAGCATATGGGGTAAATCCTCAGGCAAGGCAGGTTAGGGGAGCCAAAGTTTCCTCTGAAGCTTCTAACCTCCTTTTCCATAATTATGTTCTTCAGAAATACAGTGTCAGTTGCATCTCTCAGGGTTTATATTGAGGCTAGAAACAAAAAAAGCAAGATGTCATATTGATCTTAACCTCCCTTGTTCAGGAACTTTTCATTCCTATACTCTGGCCTCAAGGTATCTCACTCTTAAATATATATTTCTTATTTACTTCTTCTTTTTTTAAATTGTGTCCATTTTTTAGGCTTTTGCATGTGTGAAAAAGAGAAGCAAAATAAGTGAGCATAAAGTATTTCTATTCAGATCTGACTGTATTTCGCCTCTTGTAAATTGATTTCATGGTTTGGAAGGTAATATAATTTTAGAGGGCAGCAAGCCGATTCTTATTTAAATTTGGGCCACTCTATATTACTACACAGAAAAACGACTTTAAACTGGGCGCAAATAATTTCTTCTCTTTAAACTATGTTGACAAAACCTACATTTAAAAATAATTAAATTACAATGCATCCAGAGATACTAAAATCCAAATAAAGTTTATCATAAATACATCTTTTCTGAAATTCATATTTGCAGTTATTGATAGAGAAGACATTTTTTTCACCATGTAGGAAGATGGTGCTAAAAGAATCAATGGTGAAACAACTCCCAGTACCTTTGTTTCTAGTCTTGTTTTGTTTGCCAAGTGAATTTGTATTTTCTGTAACCTGTATGGTATCATGCAGGCAGATGTCAACTGGTTGTTTTTTTTTACTTCGTCTGCAAGCAGGAAGTCTGCATTTTCTATCAGGATAGAGTTACTAAGGAAAAAAAAATAAATATTTGGGGATGGATAGGCAAAAAAGGTGAAGCTGGGTTTGCATAGTTGCTAATAGTTTGGAAAGCATAAACAAATGCCTTGTATGGAATGTAAATGTTTCCAGAAACCTCAGCCATTCAGATCAAGGTACATACTTCCATAGTTAATAAAAAGTGTTGTGGTTTTTCTACTAACGTGGCTCCTGAGCACTACCTAAATGTTATAGACAGAAACTCATTTTGTTACATTCTATCCACTGAGTAGCCATCAGATGGTTATCTGTGCTGTAGTTAAAATTTGTAAGTGAACTATTTTCAAAGTGAAAATATCAAAGGGTTTTTAACAGCCTTCAGAGAGATCTAAATTTCAAGTACTATTTTGTTTTTGCTAGGCTTGAAGTGGATCCAGAACCTGAGTTGTTAAGTTGAAACTGGTTTCTATAGTTCAGAAATGTTTCTGAAACTTTACATGGTAATAAAAATGTCTTACAACCTCAAATATTAAATAAAACACCTTTTCTAATTTTTTTTTTTTTTTCCCCTCCGGTTTATCTGGACCAAATACAGAGCCTCATGCCATATGCTCAAAATGGTTTCTTCAATTTAAAGTGTACTGTGCTATTACTTGTAGCATTTAATTAAAATTATTACATTGATTAGAATCAAAGAGGTTACAGGTGGAAAAATGACAATATCACTGAACACATCTCCCTTTTAAAGCTGTATAATTATATAACAACAAGTTGGTCAATATTATTCTGTTCTACCTTTGAGATAAAAAGGAAAAGATTGCTGTGCTATGGTTAACAACTCTATTAAGGTGTGTGTTTTTCAGTTTTTTGTTTGTTTGGGTTATTTTGATTTTTAACAGACTGCCAGGGAAAAAAATGTAGTTCAGGAAAAAAGTGTAAAATAAAAAAATTCATGCTGCACAGTGTGTAAATGTTTGGCACTAAGTAGCATTTTAACAGATATAATCAGAGAACTTAGTTACATACCTTAAAGATGGTCCCAGGTTATAGAATCAGTATAAGAAATTAGTTCCTTTTGAAGTATGTGGATTTTTAAATCATCATCTTGGGTTATATCTGAACTAAAAGTTAAAATGATTAAGTAGAGTTTTAGGTTATTTAATGAAATATACTTTATATTTATTTCTTTGTAGATATTTTATTGTCAGCTGAATGTATTTTGAATAGAAGTCTTTATAACACTAAATGCAGTATAAGTTGAACTTTGAAATTGTCATACACTTTTTTTTTTTAACATAGATATTTCTAGAGGTATGCAAATAATTTATGGCCAAATGCTTCTCCTTAAGTTTCTTTGTCAATGATAATAGTAATTCAGTTACCTCACATTTGCATATGTGAAACTGAAAAAAGAATGGAACCTTTTGCATTTTTCACTATTTAGCATCACAGAAATATTTTTCTTGAACTCCTTTATGCACTCAAAATATTTCCTGCATTAAATTAAAACAGGTGAGAGAGTGATCAGAAAATCTTACAGTAAGAATCTGCTTATGGAGAAAGGCATTGCCCTAACATAATCTGGTTCAACCTTATGGGTATGTTTATTATACAAGACATATGGGTGTATCTCCTCCAGTCTGACGATTCCTTTCCCTGTTTTGTCTCATGCATGCTGAGAATTAGTCTGTCCTGCTATGCTGTAAGGTGTCCATTGAGGTCCCAGGGTAAATTAGCAGCACTGAGCTCAGTGCTCCCAGTTTTTTGCCTTGTTTCTTCCCCAGCCTTGGGCCTTTGTGTTCCCCAGCAGCTCCTGTAATCTGCTGCTGTTTATACAAGGTCTGGGCTGAGATCACATGAACTTTTTGCAAATTGTGCACAGTTCAGGGCCAGTGGTTTACCCGCCCTATTCTGTTGCTAGGGCCACATGGAAATAATAATTTAATTTTAAAATACCTCCACATCTCTTATTTTAGATACAAGCAAAAAATGGTTAACCTAGAGCAAGTACACAAATGTATTTGTGTAGAGCGTTGGTTCTCCTTTTGTTAGGGTCCAAAATAACTGTATATAAGGTGAAGTCTCCTGGAGGGCAAATAATGTACAGCAAAGTGGTGTTTGAGTTCGCTTTGTTATTGTGAAATTTACCCATGTCACACTGGAGAGACTTGAGGAAGGGAGAGATTACACATGGTGTTTGAAGAAAAGAAAAGGTAATACATTTTGCAAATAACACCTCTCTGTGGGCGGGTTTAAGTGCATCCTACATATTGGTTAGATAATAACTAAAAGTAACTTTTAAAAAATCTTTTTGGGTAAGGTAGAAGTGAACTGAGGAGACTTTTAAAGAAAAACGTGAGACAGGAATAAACATTTTCTATAAAATAAAACCAAATACAATTGAAGCTGCAGGGGAAAATCACCAGTTAAAATATAATAAACAGTCTTGAAGTATTTAAATTCCCACAGGATGGAATTGTTCTGTTACAGGAATTCAGTATTATTAAGTGGAATTCACCCAACAGGGCAGGAAATCCCCTGTAGGACAAGCAGAAGTTTAAAGGCTGTGTATTGAACTTCCACTATGTGCTTTTTTGTTAAAGGGAGTATTAAAGGGCAAGATAAAGCTTCACTCACATCACTTCACTAATTATCCAGGCACTCTGTGCATCCCACTTTGCCCCTCATTAGTGGACTTATCACTTGGATAGCTGCTGTGGAATTGGAAATATTTCCTTGTTACTGAGCAAAAATTTTAAAAAGAGGAAAAAAAATGTTCCTACTGAAAAAATACTGTAGGACCCATTAAAAAGTATAGCAAGATGAGTTTCTGTGTGAACACTGAGGTGCAAATTCTGTGCTTGAAAGAATGAGACAATGTGCTTTTTGGGCTTCTTTGACCCTACCCCAGTGTGAGTGATAAGCCTTTGGTACAATGATTGTGGCTGGGACACATATCATACATGCCTGTACATGTGTGTCGTGTATTGTATATGCATAAATATTGGCAGAAAAAGCTGGTGAAGACTTTGAAATGACAGGGTAAAATGCCCCAGTGGAATCAAGGGGCTCTGAGACAGGAATAAGCAAAGGCCAGAGAAAACAAATGTTACAAATAGGAATACAGGTCTTAGAGAAAATAGTGTGGTATGCAGAAGCACACGTGCCTTGCTGCCAGGCATACTGAAAAGACGCTAATACGTCACGTTTCACCCCCCGCCCTTTGATAGGAAATTAAAAACAATGCAATCTGTCACAGCTGCAGAAAGAGTCCACAGAAAAAAAATGGGCACAGCAACGATGCTTCAAATGTCTGAGGTACAAAAGCCTGAGACAGATACCTGCAGAGGAAGGAAGGGCGGTCAGTAAAACATGAATTAAGTCTATGTATGTAGAAGGACCTAGGAAGGTTAAGGCAAATCAACTGAAATTGATTTCATTATGTGGATTATCTCATCCTGGAGTAAAGCAGCCATTAAGCTTAGCTGCATTTCACACAAGGGCAGGAAAACTTTGTCTTGTGCATACTGACTTCAGAGTGTCAGCTGAGCTGCTTTTTCTGAGTGACCTGTTATGAGAAATTAAACATGAGTGTAACTTGAAGTTTCATGTCACTCCTGGAGGAAGTGTCACAGGTGGCAGTGTGGCAGGCATAGGCTATTGAAGAAACTGTTCCAACAGCACCAGAATCCAGCACAAACCATCACCCAATGTCAGAATGCCAATTCTGTCCTACAAATACATATATGATATATTTGTCTTTTCTGTTTCTTTATTGCGGCACTGGAAGTCTTCAGGATCTTGTGAAACACGCAGTTCTAAAACATGAAGTACTCACTGTAGTAACTTGTGGTGGATAGGAAAGTATATAGGAAAAGTGTCTTTATTTCCTAACACCAGTCATATGTGCGTTAATAGAGGGGTTAGTTACAGATTTTTACCATGAGCCCTCAGGTCAGTGTCATTTTGTGGAGACTTATACCATCCATTGTCTGCATTTGCATCAGTGTGGTATGGAAAGCAATATGTAACCATGGGAGTGTATTTGAAAATTATAAGTCCCTGGTCTCTAAATAGCAAGAGTAAGTGCCTTAGACTACAAGCACTCTTGTTTCCCCCATGTTTCCTTTCTATATCAGAGGGAAATGACAACACTGTGTGTTTCTAAAGGTGTGGAGCATCATTTAGTTTCAGACTAAGTTATCAGTATTTTATTCTGTCTAGCAAGTTGCAGCTAGATTTCCCATGCTCTGGCCATTAAGAAGAGTGTGCAAATGTATTCTTTCTCTGCTCTCTGAAAAATCTCACCCGCCAGCTAGTGAGAGAAGTAAATTGTTCCTTCTCTTAATAACCTTAAATCTTATTCACCATTGTACTGTCTGGTTAATTTCTGGAAGCGAATTGAGTGATACAACCACAACCTGGGTGCCCTTGCCTTTTCCCTTTTAGCTGATACCTCTTTAGGAAACGAGTACCTTCTGGATACCTCTATACAGATGCATTGTCAAAAATTCATGGAGAAGGGACTGAACTGGTGTTCCTTTTACTGTTTCAGAAATCTCACTTATGCCTCTTGCTCACATTCTGAAGGTTTATAATGTTCATAAATTTGGTATGGAGAAGTGATTCTCCCAGAGATCAGAGAGACATCAGATGTTCTGTTGTCCTAGCCTTGCTCAACTAGCCAGCTCATCCTAAAATCACCCACCAGGACCTAGTTTTCTTCCTGTCACAGGAATATAGCATACCTGTTCTCTGAATATCCTTTCCTTCAGAGTATAATAATTAATTTTTAAAATTTAACCTTTTTTTAAATTTTAAACAGCAAATCTTAAATTCCTCATACTCGTCAATTGGGAAGAAGTTTGTGATGTGTGAATGTGGAGTACTTTTTCTACAGAGAGCTTCCAGACAAAGTGACTATTACCACATGATTGCCTGAGATTTTGGGGGACTATTTGATGATCTGTGTGACCTCTTCTAATCTTATTATAATCATCACTTCGCTCTGCTTTTCCATGCTTTCTGATGGTTGCTATGGAGACACCCTACTCTCCCTTCATTCTTAAGAGGGAGAGTGAGCCAAGGCAGTGTCTGATCTCCCTCTCTTTCTCACCTTTCTCCTTCTCTCACACTTTCTGGTTGTCACTGGGAATCATGTCAGCTCCTTTTCTTCATCTCCAAAAGCAGTATTGATGCCCTCTTAGCACCAGTGTGTTCATTCAGCCTTTTCCTCTGTTCCCTGGGGAGAAGTGTGGCAACACAGACTGCATCCAGAGCCAGTGAGTCTGCGAAGCCAGGTTTGGCCTGCTCAGACTTGCAGATTACCCAGAAAGTATGTAGCCCTCCTTGAAGAGGCACAGTTTGAACACCACTAATCTAGTTTGGGTGTACTCCCATGGAGCACCCCTTGCTGGAGCTTCAGCAGCATGAAGACTGCATGCTGTATTTGTTTGACATACCAATAATAAGGTACTCTCGAGCAGAATAATATTAGAATGTTTATGGTTAACGCAGAATGAGAAAGTCAGATGCATTTAAACACTGCAGAATAAATGCAAGTTGTTTCCAGGGGATATGTATGCAGTGCATTTAAATTTGTTTTTTATTGTCTATTTCATAAATTATTTTCCTTTACAGGGTAAATTGAGTGGATTAGGTATGGAATCATCTGTAATTAACTGGGTGCTAGCTACTTAGGAGGGCACATACAGCTTGTGTTATTAAACAGCATCATGTCAGATTTAATGGATGTCATTACAGAAGTACCTCAGGGATCTATCCTTGGACCATTGTTATTTATGATCTCTGTAAATGAACTGACAAGTCAGTGTACTGAGTGCAGCGTTCATTTTCATTTGGATGACACAGTCATATCCTGAGCTCCTAGTTGCTAACTGAACTTGAAATTGCCCTGTACATATTTTTGAGAGTTCAGCAATGGTTACTTCTCAATGAAGTTGTTTTAAGCAATGCTAAGGCTGACATTCTGATTGAAGTAATGCTGTGCCAGGTCAGGTTACTGTTAGTGTTAAGCAGATATAAAACTTCCACACAAAAGGAAGAAAAAAGGAATTTACTAATCCCCTGTTCTGTCAAAAGTTGATATATCTTCTTATTCACATAATATTCTTTTATTGTAAAGACAGAAAAAATTCTAGTGTTTTTATATCTGATATATTTTATTGATTGTACAGGGTGGATATAACTGCTAGATAGGAATGCGCTGAAAGATTCAGAAATCAGTTAATGCAAACGTATTTCTATTGGCACTGTGCTGGTTTGTAATTTTCATTTAGTGCTATGTTTCTCGTGTTCTTTTTTAGGGTGGTTGTTTTTTTTCTTATTTTGGTGTATTTTCTTCTCTTCCCATTTTTATCAGAAACAGTGTAATAGCGTGCTCCCTTTCCAAATGTCATTGTGAATCTCTCCATGCTGGAAATCTGCTTTTGATAGTGCAAATTACTTTTGATTCAATGACAGTGATATGACTTACATGGATCATCTGTTGATGTATCAACTCTTGGGAGAAAAAGACTGGAGGTTAGGCCCAGATTCTACCCTTGGGTTTGGATTAAGATTACCCTTGGGGGAAGTAGGCAAGTTCCAACAAGTCTTTATTTCCGCCTATGAATTGAACTACAAGGCACCAGAGACAAAATGAGGAAGCTGAGCTAATGCTGCTGCTGGAAAATTGTGTTAGTGGCTCTGATAAAATTGAGGGTCTGACATGGCAAACGGAATTTAGTGTACAATGAAAATGACTGAGGAGAGTGGGTCAGAAGGTGATTCATTCAATAGCAAGTAATCATCAGAGTATCATCATAAGTTGCCTGTCCATAAGCAAATAAAAAATGACTGGTATTTCTTTTATTGGCTCTGTGCTGCCTGCTTGTCTGTTAGTGGGTTGCTGTAGTAAGCCCAGGACTGGAGGAAAGAAAGGTAAGGAGCTGCCTCATCCCTGAGACATCCTTTCTTGGTGTGGTCTGGGTTCAGAAAAGCTTTCATTCCATGGGAAGGAGAGGTGCTGTGGAACACAGAAGACAGCTGGCTATGCCTTTCCCCTTGAGCCTTCTGTGTAGCTCCTCCACACATACATGCCCAGCCCTGAGCACCTCAATGGAGGTGCAAAAGACCTTTTTACTGGTTCCCACCTACTGGGTTAATCTTCTTGCCTTTGGCTTTTACTAGACTCAGAAACACAGTATTTCTGTTTGTTTTCATTGTCACTGTGTTTCAGCCCTTCAGCTGCCAAGAGAAAAGTGAAACTGGCTGGAAGTGCCAGTGACAAAGCAAGGGCTTCCTCTTCAAATTTCCACCCGGTGAAAACATTGTCAGCATTTTGGTATGGTCTTGTCTAGTGCCCATTCAGACAAATCCATTCTGCATTTTAAGTGTCCCAGGCCTTAAATTATGTTACTGTTTAAAAAAAGAAGTATTGTCCTGATTAATTTTCCTATGCCAGTTAGCAGCAGTGTAGGTCTGACTTTTTAGCATCAGTGTAAATTTGATTTATTGAGTCACCAGTGCAGTCAAAAGGCTGAGTTCCCTGAAAGGAAGATGATTTAATTTTCAGATTATGATATGCAGCATGCTCTTTTGTTTTCTGTAAAACATCGTTGTACTCTGTTGCAAAAAAACCCCAAAAAGGATCCATAAATGTATGTTTTAATTATTTTTAAACTATCTAAGGATTATTGAAGCACCTTATATGGTTCTGTTGGACTTATGATAAAAGCTGGCCTTCCAAAAACTACAGGAAAACTAGAAACTGGAATAAGTTACTTTCTTCTGTGATGACAGCAGTACACATTTCCTTATGCTTGATCAGTAAATATTATATCTTCCAAACGTGGTTCAAATGCTTATTTAAAGCAGAATTATGGATGGTTTAATACAGTTATTGTAGCCATACATTTTGGTTTTATGAGTTTTTATGTAGCACTATTACTTATATGCTAATCTTAAGGATATTGTTATAATTTGTTTCATGTGTTAAGTATTATAGAGGCAATTGTTAGTATCACTATAGTTAAGGGTGTTATGAGCATCACATGTGACAAACAATTGCTTGCTGCCAGGAGCCCAATGAAACAGTTATACCAAGGATACAGATCACCTTTGCAGACAGTTTACACACATTTTCTTCAAGCGGGGAAAACCGTCTAAAATGCATTATGTAGAAAGATTTGCAGTTTTCTATGCTCATATGTTTGTGTGCTTGCAAAATTTGCAGGCTACTAGACAAAAGGTGCTTCCCTGTCAGGATGGTCATAGGCATATTCTTCACAGTTGCTTTGCCTTGCCTTTTATCCAGCATCTGTCATTTGATCCCTTTTTGAACAAGTCCCATGGAAGGGACATAAAACTCTATGCATGCTTTAGAGGTTACTTGCTTTTTTTTTTTCCGTGTCATCCTCAGTGCTTTATTTTATTTGTCTTGTTCTAAAAGCAAAGTGATACATTTCCTTTGAGAGGGACACTCAGAGGCAGCAGTGACAACTTGCTTTTCTAGACAAACTCCTATAGGGGCATTAGTATCAGTAAGTCCTGTGACAGGAATACATTCCTTATTCTGCACATGGATGACATATGTGCTTTGTCAAGTATTGTCATCAGGCTCACCAGGGACCTATATGACAATGACTTCTTAATTTTTGTCTGTGTCTCTGGGAGTGACAAAGTAGATTTCTGCTTTCCTTTGCCACTTGGAGTTCTGTGAGACAAACTTAAAGGATTTGTTACTTGTACTGACTGGCTGGGAATTTGTTATTGTAAGGGCTGATGTTGCTGCTTCTTTATTTACAATAAGGGTAGATTTTGAGTCTCCATGCCAAAATTAAGGGCTCATTTCCTGAAACACATTGCGTTCAGGCAGCAAAACTTTGCAGGTGATCTGAGTAGCCTGTTTCAAAGAGACCTTCTTACCAGCAGAACAAGGAGCACCTCTGTCAGTATTCTAATATTAAACTAGTGGATTTTCCTCTCGCTGAGTGAATATTTAAACCTACATGTGACAGATGCAGTTTCAACACTAGATGATGTCCACTAAGAATGGGGCACTCCATAGGGGTAATGATTTTGAATTCCTATAGGCAAGTGAACATTAAATCATATTGTCCATTGATAAAGTTCTGTTCACTGAATTAGTAGTTAAAAAACATGAAAAAAAAATGAACACTGACAATTCCACCTATACAGGTTTATTTTGAAGACTATCTGACCTAGAAAATTTACCAGAATAGGGCAGAGAGTTGTCATAGATAGAAAAGTCCTTACAAATTCTACATGAGAGGGACAATTGGGCAGGCACTGGAGCGCCTTATAGATGTTTGTTTAGTTTAATTTTGAAGAATTAAATACCCAAATTCAGGCTTTCCAGGATGAGTCTCCTGGCGGGTTGAGGTCTGAGGATTAGAATTTAATTCTAAGGAATCGACACCTATAGATATTGGCAGTTTTGCATTCATTAAGTCCTCTAAGACACCGTGTTGGTCTTAGGCACCAGACACCATACACTGTGTGCTCCCTTTGGCTAATAGTTTCAGTGGTATAAAAAAAATCTGTGTGTGAATCACTGAAAGGAAATTAAATTGAGTTATAATTATCACAGCCTTATACCCTAAATTAGTTATCTAGCTATT
Organism: Florisuga fusca; assembly: GCA_038090715.1. Lineage (NCBI taxonomy): Eukaryota > Metazoa > Chordata > Aves > Apodiformes > Trochilidae > Florisuga > Florisuga fusca. Next base: position 16,609,886 of record JAAWXA010000008.1, read on the forward strand.
TGCAGAGAGGTCAGCAAGCCAATGGACTGAAGTGTAACTGGCAGTAAGTGCCTCACCAGGGTAAATGAGCATTGCTGACAATGTTGTGGTGCCTGCAGACAAGGGATACTACAGAGCTGGTATTCTTTTTGTGTAGGAGAAGAGCTGTAAGGATGGGGCAGCAGGTGATCTGTTATAGGAAAATGTGAGAGCATAGCAGACCCACTGAGACACATTTGGGGCTTGAGAAAAAGACAGATTCCACTTAACTTAAAAAATGAAAAAGACAAATAAACGGGATAAGATTTTGTTAGAAATTTTGTTGGTCTTCTCTGAAACACTGTTTCACTGAGCCAGACACAAAAGGAAGGCAAAGTCCTGTACAAGTATAGGTACCAATGGAATGGTTTCCCTAGTGATGATCCCCATCCATATCAAGCACCCCGGTCGAATTTGTTATACAAGGTAGAAAAAGATGGCATGCTGAAGTACCTAGATTATTATTTTTGGATGGTTTGTAACATTTTTATATTTCTGATGAAAATACTTGACAAAATACAGCTCTTCCTTGGGATAACTCTACTATTGCTAAATAGAATATCTGCTCTCTGTAGTTTGGGAAGGCATGAATCTACAATACTCATAGTGTGTAAAAGAGCCCTGTCACCCATGTGACATGGATGCCACTATATGTTCTCCACCAATGACTGATGTGACAAACTCCATATCTTAAAAGGAGGCTGAGAAAAACTTTTTTTTCCCTCAGATGGAGAAAACATGTAACTGTGGTATGCAAACACTCTTCCCAGTTTCTCTGTTTCCTCAGCAGTAGTAGTGTATCTAAATATAAGACTTGGATCTGGAACGAGAAAAATACCATAGCCTACCACCGCCCTATTTTTTGGTAGAAATATAGACATGTAAGGGCATCAGGGGAAAGCGAATTTTTATTTATAGTGACCATGATTATTATTATTGAGTACAATTATCTAGAGAAAGAATGAGGAAGCATGCTTAAAGTGTTGCTTTCCAAGTAATTAATAAAAAAAATTGCAAACATACACAAAGAAAGGCAGATGGTTCATCAATACTTATTTAGGGAAACAGCTCTCAGTAGTTCAGTCACATGGCTCTGTGACTATATTTTAAGGGAGCCCTATAATTAAAGGAAAATTAGTGCAGTTGTTAGTGATTAATGTTTTATTGTTACTGGAAGAAATAATACAACAAAACGTAGATAAAGCATTATACAAAACATAGATAAAGCATTATATAGTTAAGATAACAATGAAGAATCTTCAGTTACAATGTCTTAAGCTATTTGGTTTGAGGCCTTTTTTAAAATTTCTTTTTAAATTTTCAGAAAGAGATTATTCCTGATGGGGTCACACTTTCTAGATGAAACTGTACTGCTACAGAATGCAAAGATTTTTAAAATCTGCTATTGCATCTTTATCTGGACTTTCTAAAGCTTATATATGGACAAAGAGATGTCATTCAAGGACTGATGGGTGATATGTTACTGATTTTATTTTATCAGTCTGTCATGTACCAGTTTATAACTGGGCAGAAATATAAGCGTTTAGAGCTGAAAAATATTCAACTCCTTTCAAAAAAACCTTAAAATAATATTTTTAGATAGAAATATAAAGATTTGCAGTAACTTAGTTACAGTTAAGATTACATTAACTGTAATGCACAATGACTTAATTCTAATTAATCTCTATGTGTACTAACATGATCTGACCAAAGCATATTTGTTTCCATTTAATTTATTGATTACAGACATCTCACAATTCACACAATAACCTTAGTGTGCAGCCAATGTTTAAAATCAACATAATAAAGAAGACATATTTTTAAAGCATTTAAGAGAGAGCAAAGGTTTTTTATCTTTGCAGAAGAAACTGCTCTGGAAACATTTTTCAGTTACAAGCATTCTTTTCTGTGTTTGAGAATGTAGAATATTTCTAATGAGTTTTAAAAAGTCATTATTATAAGCTTTAAACTGAAGGCTTACAAGAAAAGAAGAAGTACAGATTTAAAACCCTGGTAACAAATTGATTGACAGTTATCCTTACTCTAAATCTTTACAGCGTTTTACATACTCCTGTTTTCTTCTGAAGCGTGTTTTAAATTATTTGTTTTCTGTAAGTAAAGATCATGATGTCAACAGCTGCTACCTTGTAAAAAGAGATAATGTCTTGGTCTCTTAGAAGTTACTCTTGTTGATAGTTTGCCTGCAGCAAAACTTTTCAAATTTCCCAATTCATAATACATTTATATTTTGTAGTGAAATACTATCATCAAGTAGTCTGCAGAGTGCACGTACGTACGTTCTCTCAAATAAACATTTAGCCAGAAAGCTGTTTACTGCCAACTGTGCCTATACAGAATCTAGTAACAAGTTTGGAGTTCATGGCTATGATTATTTACTACTTTTGGTGTTAGTCATTTCTCACCAAACACTGGAACTTCTCTAGGAATTTTCTAACCTCAGTTTGGCAAAATTAAGTAAGCACTTACCATGAGCATGTAAAATCGAATCTCTTCTCGGGATCACGCACATAATGCATAGATAAAATTCTAACAAACTAAGATCAGCATAAAAATGTCTTTTGCATCAGTATTTGGGCTACTTCCATACAAGGAAAGAAAGAAAGAATAGAATTATCACAGGGAAAATAGAAAATAGAAAGAATAGAATAGTCACAGGGAAAAACCTGTGTATTAAGACACCGGCAAAACTCTTCTCAGAGAGATGTATGCCTGAAATACATCAAATTTGCAGAACTGAGAAGGTTATCATCTACATCAAGAAGTCAAGTGATGTGGTGTAAAAATGTTCGATAGATACTAACTCTGAATTATACATATCTTCTCCTCTAGAAGAGGAGAAATAGTACTACACTTTTTTATTATTACTGTGTTCATTTACATTGGTTTCAGTTTCTATCACTCTGTTTGGAATTTATTTTACAGCTTGTGCATTTCTCACAGCTGGATAACAAGCAGGAATCCCATTGCACAACATTCCACCCGTGCTGATGAACACAAATTCTATGCATGGATCATGCAGTGAAGCATACAAGAAGAAAATTTCAGTAACATTCTAGTATTTCAAATAACCAGCAAACACAACTGGAGCAGATTTTCAGGTGGATTAAAATCCTATGTTAGGATTCTCAAAGGGGACAAATGATTTTCAAAGTGGTCCAGTCCTGACACATTTCCCTCAGCAATTATAACTTTTCCAGTGTGTTCACAAAATTCCAACATGTAAGACAAAGTAAGGAGATCCCATTTTTAAAATGGGAGCAAAAATCCATAGGAAATGAATATCATTATTTTTGTCTGTTGTGAACTTTCTTAGTTCTTACAAAGATCTGTTTGATAAAATCAGCTGCCTAGGAAAATCATTGCTTCCCTTTGTTGCCAGATGTATTATTTTCAGCAGGTGCTTTGGGTTTAACCATGTCTAAATACATGGTTTAGTCATCTGAACACTTCAAAAGAGAACATACAACATTTCAATTAACATGTTAGCTAAACCCATTGTAGTCCTATTGAGCCAATTCATTAGTTATAGGAATAACAACATGCTACATCATTGTCATATAACACATAAAATGATGATAAAGTCTCAGGCTAATGCCCCTAAGGGTCTAAAAGAGCAATGAAGTGCAAATCAATTTCAATAATCTAAGAAAGAATCAAAGTCTTTCTTCAAAGTGTAGCTGACAAATGACCGGACAAAATACAGTGAAGGCATACAATGTAATTTGTAATGTTATGTGTCTTGCTATCTTATAAGAAGCACTTTAAAATCTTGATCTGGAAGAATTCAGATTTTTCAGACTGGAGAGATTGAAACCATCATCATGTGAAACAAATCACACTCAGACCAGATTTCTATACTTTAAATAACTGTGATGCTGGTAAAAATGGGATGAAAATCTGGTGCCTTTAGTTTCCACAAGGCTTTACATTTTCTATTTGATGGCCTGGCCTCCTTTAATGGGAATCTGGGAGAGGCTGTTAATCTGCAGCAGTGTTTCCTTTTCTGTGACTACTAAGGACAGAAAATACTCTAGACAGCTCTTTGCCTAGGGCAGGACATGGTCAGGGTGGGTAGGAGCATCAGAAAAAAGCTCCTGTTCTGTGAAGTCAAGGAAAGGTGCTGCTGCTGCTGTTGTGGGGAGGGCCAGGCATGGGGCAGAGGATACTGGTGTCTTTGTTTCCAAGCAGTTCCCCAGTTGCTGCTCAGCAGCAGGAATGGCAGCTCTGACTTGCAGGCTCCTCTTCTAGCTTCTAGGATTTATGTAATTGTGCCGTGCTAATGGTCTTGGCTAAAGTGAAAATGATTAAAACACACTTGACTTTAATTTGTCGAGCTGACATGCACTTTTTTCTTCCAGTGTGACAAATTATTAAAAGAGCAAACCAAATAAAGTGTAATTTACAGCTAGTCTTCTGTTGCATGAACATGGAATTAAAAGCAAAATAATTTAAGAATTTCACAGTACTTTAATTATAAAAATTAGTCATACAGAATCCCCTATGCTCTATATTTAAACCCATATTCAGATTCGGTTTTTTCAGGGCCCTGGTACTGTGAGACAACTTGGCATGCTTGGTAAACAGGTCAGGTAAAAATATTTTGATAGTTTGCAGTGGTTCAGGAAGTTTGGTGTAGCACAGTACATGTGCAAATACAGATTAGCCTATCAAAACCAGCAAATCCCTTATGGATTAGAACTACTGTCCTAGGAGACTTGTAAAAGTACTATTAGAAAGGTAGAGAGCACATGTATTTGATTATATTTGGTGGCAACTGAGAGTAACAGCACTGGGATTTTTTTCTGTTAGGGCCAATTATGAAGACTTGAGAAACAGTGCAAGGGTTATATGGAGAAAGAGAAGGAATATTTCATGAAGAATGAGTATAGGAGCTTAAGCACTATCAAAATATTACTATCAGTTCTATGTGTGTAGAAACCTAATACAGAAGGACACAATTTTCCTCAAGCCACTTTCTAGTTTTATGGAGTGCAAAAAAGCTTATTAATATGACAGTGAAAAGGAGGACTGAAGCAGCCAGTGAATGGTTAATGAAACGTCCTATTTTGGCATTGGTAGGAAAAGGAAACAGGAGACCAAGGACCATATAATGATTCAGATTAATTTGAATGTCACTTATTCCACCTGATTGTTTTGAAATTTGTCTGCAACTACAAGTCTGTGACTACAAGAGCTGTGATTCCTCTCATAAAATGGTGATGGTTTAAACCTATTGATCAAAAAACACTGAATATAGTAGACATTAGCGATGTTCCTGCTACCAGAACTTGTGCTTAGGAACCTCTTGCTGAATTTAATGGAATTCAAGGAAGGCCTAAAGAAAAAGTGGAGAGGAGATAGAATATACTGAACATTAAAAATCATGGCAGCATCAGTGGCAAACCAGTCTATAATCTGTACTGCAAGCATAAATGATAGAAGATGCAATTAAGATGCAAAAAAAGTGAAACTGGGGTCTTGGCTGTATCTGATAAGCCATTGATCAGCCACTCTGAGACAAGAAGTTCTTGTTTCTTCTCTCACAAGGGTCTGGCACACACACATATGACCTAGTGGTGAGACACTCTGTGTTCAGTTATTTCAACTCAATGAACGATTTTCCACAAACTCTGTTTTTAATATAAAGGCTTCTCTTTACCTAGTCAGCTGTGACCATATTGCATCCTTGAATCTATCCAGGCTGCAGAAATATTTGAGTACTATTTGGTAACACATGAAACTTGCTATTGGTTACCAACAGTTTTCTGCTTTCAGTACTTATTCCTCATGCTATTTTGGCTAATTATGGTTGGTCGGGAAACCTTCATATTTTTATTCTCTTCCTTGGCTGGCTGACTAAGAATCATTTGTCTTGTGCAAATATAAATGCACGGACACACTTCAGTACATTTTAAAAGCCTCTTTCTGATCCTGATACCTCTGGCTACATCTTTGGAATTTACTTTAGTAAACATTTATGCCAGCAAAACACAAATGAACAAGGTTTTTCATAGAGCAAACACACAAATGACATTAATGTGGCTTAAGTAAATTAATTTATAAATACAAGCAAAGAATCATTGAAAATTTAGCCTCATTAGCAGTCCCTAGAGCTCGTGAGTCTCAGATAGGGTCAAGGACAGGAAGATATAATGGTGTCAAAGAAAAACAGATGCAGGCACATAACTGCTGTATGATTCAGAGATATAATTCACCTGAAGAAATTGGATCTGAAATGCAGCCCCACTCGCTTAAATAGAAGGCACTCAAGCTTGTTTCTGTAGCAGGTTGCAATTTTCTTAAATAGTCTGTTCTACGTGTTCTTTTCCAGCCAAAATATATTATATGTTTCTGTACTGCTTGAAGTGGGTACTGTAGAGTGGTGTGATTACAGCTTTTAGCAGCCTCTTTTTGGCTGCCTGGGTGTCCTTTGGTAATTGAAAACTTGTTTATTGGCATCATTTGTTGGACTTTATTTAATCACTGTTTCTCCTCTAGGAGCTGCTTTATCCCTTCTGAGAGCTGACTCTTCGCATAGGCTTTGTCTGTTTTCTGGCATAGGAAAGGCTTTATTTCATGCAAGGGGATTTATAATTCAGCCACAGCGAGTAGTCACCAGCCCTCTTGTCGCGGGGTGCAGTGGGATCCACTTGTTTGGGGCTCTGGGGTAGCGGCCTCGCTGCTGGAGGCCCTGATGAGTACCTGAGTGAGAGAAGATGCCTCTCCCTTGCAGTGTCCTGGGTGGCTGCCAGCTGCTGCTGCAGCCCTCGCCATGAAGGCCACCCACCCTCATTTCACTGAATGCAGCAGCAGGCGGTCTGGCCGCATTTTTAATTGCTAAGAGTTTGTTTAACGTTTCTCTGTTTATCAAAGTGGACCCTTGTTAACACTGATCACTTAGATTTCTGTTTAATCAAATTACATACAGTGTATACTAGGTTTTGCTCTAATTTAAATATTGCCTTTTCATCCTTGTCAGCAGACTACTTCAGCTTAATTTCTTATTAATTCTGACAGGAAAGAAGAGGTTTTTATCTTAGATTATGGTTTCTTTATGGGGCCTGACAAAGGGTGTTACTTGCTGGCAGAGAGGGATGCTGCTGTAAGCTACCAAAGAGCTTCTTAGCTGTTGTGAAAGAGATCTGGGGACTGTGTTTGCCCAGGTATAATCACACTAAATTTGTTTTTGACCCCTTAGGAAAAGCTGCAGGCAAGATTCTTCTAATAGGATAGCTATAGGACAGAGGAAGAATCATCAAGTGTAGAGACCAAAGTGGCTGTTGCAGCTGAATTTTCTACTCATCACCTGAGAGAGAAGGCTTGCAGATCAATACCAAATTCTTTCTTTGAGTATACGTGTAGAGAGGATAGCTAAGAAATACTGAACTATTTTTATTTGGGTTACAGGTTTGCTTGATTAGTGCTTTATGTGGAGAATTAATGATGTCGGATTAGTGCTTTATAGTCTTATAAACATGTATCTTTGTATGCATTTGGTGAGCATGTATATGCTTCCTTCCTACCAATTAAGGTGGCAGCTCAGAAAATAAGAAATGCAGTCATTTTGTTGGGGTAACATGGGCAGGAAGTGACCAGCAATCAGCAGTACCTGAAACAAGATAAAGGCAAATGAGTGAATGCCATGCATACAGTTTATATTCTTGTGAATGCAATACAGGCTGTACATTCCACTGCCCTGTGTTGTTTGAAAACTGCCGAAAATTAATTGTTGAAAACACTCAGGAGTGGATTTTAAATATGCTTGTTTATTTGTACTAGAAAGTTAAATATATGGAGACATGCCCATACATATATATTCATGCCTATGTATAGATGTGTGACAGAGCATAGACTTGTTTTTACTGTTTGATGATGGGTTCTTCAGTGCTCTGCCACAGAGCCAGCTAAGCAACCCAGATGCTAACTGCCTTCTTCTGAGTTTATAAAGAGCCCACCTATTCAATTAGTTTGTTTTGGTGACTGAAAATTAGAATGCATGGATTGCTATTTATTCTTATAAACTACATTATTTCTGATATTGCAGGAATATAACATTCTTAATGCTTCTCTCCCAAAAATCTGTCTTTCAAGGGACTGTGACCTGGGAAGGGAACTGTTTGTATTGTCCAAAATAATACCCCGTGTAGTTGTTTTTCATCAGTTTATTCAAAGATGCCTGATGCTATCCTTAGCCAGTTAATTTTAGAGTAGTCTGTCTTGTTTTCATACAATGACCAAACAAAATTTGTTTTCTTTCCCTCTATGGCAAAGTTTATAATGATTAAAAGAATCCCTAATCCTGTTTACCAGTTAAATATCCCTCAGGTTCATCTCTCACAGAAACATGATCATGGTTCTTTACAGGAGGTTCAAAATTACGAGAGTTAGACCAATAGTGATTATGAAGTAGCATGACACTACTTATCTCTAAGTCTTTCAGAATCTGTCATGTTAAGTAGTAACAATTTCTAATAAAACTAGTTCTTCAGATGCAAAGCTATAAAGCTGGTAAAGTGGTACCTAGTACATGTGGTAAAAGAGGTAGAAGAATTAGAAGTATCTAGAGCACCAAGAAGTTGAATGAGAAATAGATTAAATGGACGGATTTCTGTTTGAGGATGGTTGGTTTTGTTTCCTTCCTTCCCTCCTTCCTTCCCTTTTTTATTTAGGAAGACCTGGTATTTATTTCCTCTTTTGTACTGTACAGTTTGTTTTAATAGTAGTCCCACCACCATCAGTAGTGTCCGACCATGTCACCTTGGCAAGGACCACTTCATATACAGATGCAAATGTATGTGTGGGGCTGCCTATATATAAATATGTAAATATCCATACCACATACATTAATACATTATACTCTTGAGAGCTTATGAAGTTTATCCTTCCTGGTTTGTTTCTTTTATTCTCTTGGAAAAGATAATGGTGGCTACTTTTGACAGTGGTCTGCTGTGATAAGATCTTTGATACCTTGGAAATAGAGCTCCCTTATGTACCTTGTGAGATATTCAGCAGTGTCTCTCTCTTACGTCTCTAGACTATATCTGAAAAGCTGCTTGGCCAGATGGCACTGTAGATCTGTAACATTTAAGCATATTTTTGGCAGTACTGTGTGTGCATAATATCCTGGGTGAAATATTTTTCTTGCCAGGTTAAAAAAGTGTGTAAACTTCAAAATTGCATGCAAGTGCACCTGAATATATTTCTATATTTTTCTTGGCCAAGTACCTGTAGAGGACTTGGTTTAACCAATAATAAGGAGATTAAACAAAAGTATAATTCTTCACTACAGCTGTTATCTTACTCTTACCAATATGTGGCAAAAATGTTGACTTTTAAAATTCTTCTGATATCCTAGATTTTCCAGTCTGTGACTGCTGAGACAAACTTACCTATAATGTGTCATTAATTATTTATAGTTATGTCAGTATCCTAGAGAATTTTTACACTTTAGGTTATGAACAGAACCTTTTGTTACTCCTATATCTGTTTTGCCCATGGTTGTAGCACAGGCAGACTCCTCTGTACTACATATGATAAACAATCTAAGACTCATGTAAATAGTCTGACCTCTTTATTTAGCTGAGGCACACAATTAACATTATTTACCAAACATATGACATTTGGTGATATTTACCAAACAGATGACATTCACCAAAAAGAAGAACATTATTTACCTAATGGAAATTCACAAACCATTTGGAATGTATGAAACAAATGTGGAAATAAGTGGAAAATGCTGACCAAAATTTAAAATCCTAGTGAGTTCCAGAAAAGGCCACACCTCCTGTTCATCTGGCTAATCGATAATTAGAGGCAAGTGTAGGGGCAGCTTGCAGTATGGTGATTGAATTTTTATGCCTGTGTTCTTCAGTGACATTGAGGTCTGAAGTCAGTCCTTCTGGGTTGAAGTGGTAAAAGTATGGAAGTATATTTGAAGTACTTGTAAACTGCACCACCATTTTTTAGTTTACTTGTACATTTAGGCAATGAGTGATATCATGCAATTTACAATGAGTGCTGAGGCGTGTACCATAAAAGGCTAAATTCCCTGAGAAGCACAAGTTGTACTGTCTGATTGTCAGTTGTTGGATGTCCAGTAGGAATCCAAAAGCTGAAGCTAGATGGCAAGGTTCCCAGCATCAGTGCATGGGGGAGTTAAAAATCTCAGGATGCGATTCAAAACTGCTATTATGGGCTGGCTTATAGGAAAGTGAGGAGGGTTTAATCAGGCCCACAGGGAGTCATTTATTCCTCCTCAGGTAGGCATCTATATCATCCCTCATCCCCTTACAGGTTTCAGGCATTGCTATCTTTAAAACACACATAAAAGGGGAAGAACGCTTTAAGCCTAACAGTACATAGGCTTGCACTTGATTCTTAGTGTCTTCACACTAGTACTTCAGTCCCTTTTTTCTAGTGAACCAGATTTAAAGATGTGTTTCAGCCTTTTGGGAGCTGGCCAAACCAGGGAGGCAGCAGTGCCATACATTCCTCTCCTGGTTCAGGTGTACCATTATGCAGAAAGAGCAGAGAAATATACATCAGTCAGGATCCCTGCCAGGAGGAGTGTCGTCTTGGGTTCTGGTCCTTCTCTACTTAGATTTCTACTTCTGTGTTTGATATTAAACAGCTTAGTTTCTGGATCAAGTTTGTCAAGATGTTGAACCTCGTCTAGACGAAAGTTTTCAATTGTAAATGTTTTGGGAAAATTTCACTGAAACCAATGAAGCTTGAGCATCTCCAGGATTAGACAGAAACTGAATGGTTATAACATGCATAAATGCCTTATCCACAGCTGTGTGCTTAAAAAATCACCCAGCCAATGACCATTTCTTCTTTTCAGAGCTACTTTTAGTGTTCGTCCTAAAGCTGATTGATTGAATCTGGTATTTTCTCTGCAAGTCTTCATCAACTCTACTTCAGCCTATTTATTTCAGGATTGAAATGAAATGATTAAGAAAGATATGTAAATCTTAAGCAAAAGCTGGGGAAAAAGAAGAATTAAAAAAAAAATCCCACAAAACAAAACAAAAAACAAACCCACAAACATGAAAAGATATAAAAAACCAGAACCCAAACGGCAAAGTGTAGAACTACAAGGAGGCCTGAAGATTAAAAACCAACAACAGTACTCATGAAAAAATTCTCAGGATACTATTGTCCTGTACAGTAAATTCACATGGAGGATAGAGATTAAAAAGAAATAACAGAATTAATATTAATCAAAAGACTAGAGAAGGATGAGATGGTCAAGCATTCAGATAACTTATTTTTTAAAAACTGTTTAATTGATTTAATCTTGGTTGATTTGCTACTGTAAAGACCTGAGCACCAACCTGTATTTTATTCTGTAGTTATTTCCAAGTTCATCGAGAAAAATCAATAAAACTGGGAGGGCTTGCATTCCAATGCAATAAAAGGACTGGGTGCATAACAGTGAAGAACCTGGAATTTTCTACCTGAAAAGTAACGGTTTGATTCAAATTCTCCAACCATTACTTTGTAAATTTACTTAGGATAGATATGTTTTCTAGACTGAAGGGATTTTGTAGCCATTTTGACCAAAGATGCTATTTACAAGTGGCATAGTGGCAATATGCCATTGTGGCATGCTTAGATTTATTGATTTGTTTTCAAAGACCAGCAACCACAGTTGTATCTTAATAGAACTTGTCCCTTGGATGCTTCTAGCTCTCTCCCTTGTATTTTGTATCTTTGAATACAAACCAAGATTGGAAATAAGATTCTTTTAACACCCACTGACTAGGATTTCTTCTTCTGGACAAATGAATTGGTTGCCTATGCTATAAAAAGTGGCATATGCCATAAACTTCATTGCATCCATTTCAAATTAAGGTGCTACTGCCTCCAAAGCAAAGGAAAACTAGTCCGGTCACCAGTGGTGTCCCCCAGGGATCAGTGCTGGGCCCAGTTCTGTTTCATATCTTCATTGATGATTTAGATGAGGGGGTTGAGTCCACCATCAGCAAATTCACAGGTGACACTAAGTTGGGGGGCAACATGGATCAGCTGGAAGGCAGGAGGGCTCTGCAGAGGGACCTGGACAGACTGGAGAGTTGGGCTGATTCCAATGGGATGAGGTTCAACACGGCCAAATGCCGGGTCCTGCACTTTGGCCACAACAACCCCATGGGGAGCTCCAGGCTGGGCACAGAGTGGCTGAGAGCAGCCAGGCAGAGAAAGACCTGGGAGTTTGGGTTGACAGGAAGCTGAACATGAGCCAGCAGTGTGCCCAGGTGGCCAAGAAGGCCAATGGCATCCTGGCCTGTTCCAGGAACAGCGTGGCCAACAGGTCCAGGGAAGGGATTCTTCCCTTGTACTCAGCACTGGTGAGGCCACACCTCGAGTACTGTGTCCAGTTCTGGGCCCCTCAGTTCAGGAAGGAGATTGAGGTGCTGGAGCAGGTCCAGAGAAGAGCAAGGAGGCTGTGAAGGGACTCCAGCACAAGTCCTGTGAGGAATGGTTGAGGGAGCTGGGGGTGTTCAGTCTGGAGAAGAGGAGGCTCAGGGGAGACCTCATCACTCTCTACAACTCCCTGAAAGGAGGTTGGAGCCGGGGGGAGGGTCAGTCTCTTCTCCCAAGTAGCTACCAATAAGACAAGAGGGCAGGGACTTAAGCTCTGCCAGGGGAGGTTTAGGTTAGATATTTTAGGAAAAAATTCTTTACAGAGAGGGTGATGAGGCATTGGAATGGGCTGCCAAGGGAGGGGGTGGATTCTCCGTCCCTGGAGGTTTTTAAGAGACTGATGTGGCACTGGGTGCCATGGTCTGGTAAGCACAGTGGTAGTGGATTAAGGGTTAGACTTGATGATCTCAGAGGTCCTTTCCAACCTGGCTGATTCTGTGATATTGTTGAAAACTGCCCTGTATTATATTCCCTTGGGTTGTGACTTTTCGTACAGCAAAGAACTTCCTTATAATACCTCATATCTGGCAAACCTAGCACTCACAGTTGGATTTTCAAGGGTCTTTCAAACCAAGTGTTCAACGTTTACATATAGAACATTTAGACTGTTGCCTTAAGATAGAAATGTTCAAGAGCAGTTTCTTTCAGCTACCACTGAACTCAGAACACTATAGGAATTGAAAGCCAACAACTGAAAATTAAAAGCTAGTTTTCACTAAAGCAATGACTGTGTGCTTTGTAGGAGCTGTGCAATGTCTGCATAACTTTGACCTTGACAGAAACTGAGAGGCAGAAGCCACTGATTTTAAGGAGAGGATCTTATTTCTTGCCTATTGAACATATACCAATTTCTGTTCTCATTTCAGGCATTTGATGACATGAGGCTGTGTCTTGTAAATATGATCTTTCTCTCTATTATTCTGTTGTAGCGCTGAATCTGGGGTGAAAATGAGGCTTCCTCTTACCCCATGGTTTAAAACCAAGACACAAAACAAAAGATATTTCTGAAGGAAAGAAAACTCTTTTGCATCCCAAGTGGAGGTGGAGAGATTAGAGAGGTGTAGAACCAAGGTCTTAGAAAATCAATCTTCTCATCAACCTTCATCTTAAAAATATGTTATATTGTATATATTTTATAGGTATAGTCTTGTTTCCCTTAATATTACAGAGATTTCTGATTGATCATGGCTTAAATCTCTTTATGACTATTTGGGACATATTACTGCACAAATGTATGATTCGGTCTCTTGAGCACAGGTGTTACAATAGTGGTTTCTGACCTCCAGATGTGTTTATTATAATCCACTCTTTATAAAGAAACTGCAAATAATGACAGAAGTTCAAAGTAGTAGCATTTGCAAGCAACTGAAAACCTAATTTCTCTGTTCTGTATTCCACTCAGCCTCTCGAGTGAATATATGTTGTAGATTGTTTTATTCCCTGATATTCAGAGCCCTATGTATTTTAAATATACTCCTTGCTATAAGCTCTGACAGCTACAATCCGCTGAAATCACAAAGCTGTGACCAGAAGAAGAAATCTCACTACCACAGAGAGGAGAACTAAGCTTATGAAACTTACCACAGGAATAAATAAAAAAGACTCTCAACCTCACAGTATTCAGCAAAATGCAGCTCGTTGAATTGGCTTTCCCTCATTAAATTTCTCATGCACAGATACACAGACACTTATCTATCCCGTTTTTTCTGATCTCTGGAGAAGGGAGAGATGTTATTTTTAAATCCTTTGCAGAGTCTTTATATTGTGGTGATAATCAACTTGTAAGAAAATAGAAATGTAATAGCTAAACAATACCATCTTCTTGTTTAAATTAGAAGAAAAATATATCTGTGTCTTTTTTTAACTTCCAGGGGAACTAGTAGAGTTCATGATATGAAGTCCTTTGGGTTAGTTATTCATAGGTTCTGAGAGGCAGTATGCTGAAGATGGTATGGAAAACAATATGTGATGTTTCAATCCTGTTCGACTGAACTTGGATCAACACTTTTGACATCTACAAAGAATCACGTTCAGGTCTTTTCAAAAAGACTGTGTGAGATTAATGCTTGGATCATAGTTAGGAAAAATCCTAGATATTTTTCCTCTTTGCTCAGAAGATTATGCATGGCATGAATACTGATTCTCTGACACTGGTGAGCAAAAGAATTTTGCTTGATTTTCTAGTGAGAGTTTGACTCAAAATCAGAAACTGTCATTGGAAACAAAGATTGATGCAGCCAGGGACTGTGATATTGAGCTTCTAATTTTTTTTACAATACCTGATGTGTCACTCAACTAAGATTTCCTTTTTGAAGAGGGACAATAGATCACTGTCAGAAGTTGTTTCTGTTTGTACAGTTTTATTTTATACTTTTGTGTACTCAATGGTTTTATTGGCGATTTGCCAAACTGGATGCCAGCTCCTATTTTGCATGCATCACTTTTCTTCTTTTTCCCAATACACGACAAGACATTTGTGGAAGTATGTAATTACAGAATAACCTGAATGTTTACCCTTAGAATATCTCTAGTTGCTGGAATCTGTGCTACTGCAGTGGCTTTGCATCTTCTGAAAATCCTGTAAAGTAGTACACGGTAGAATCCTAATCTTAATTCCTTTATTTAGACTTTAAAATCACTCATATATGGGAAGCATTAATTTCTGTAGAATGTGGACAGTTTAAAATTTATTGGTCATGTTATAAAAGGTTATACATTCTTGTTTGACTGCAGTTCTAATGATTTGCTTATGATATATCTGATTCCAGTGTAGAGGTAGTTTGTTGATCTTAATTCAGCCATGTATTTATCCCTAGCCTCTTTATTCTGTAATTGTGTCTTAAATCCCACTTAGTTATCATTTCTTAGACTTACAGACCTCAGAAATTTGTTTTGCTTTGCTGTCTGGCAGAATAAGAAAATAGAAGAATCACTTCACTCTTCCTTACAAAGGTCTAGGGAACAGAAATGGGAATTATATTAAGGATAAATTTATCTAGTTGAATGTGTTTGGCACCTCAGTATGTATCTGAATTCCAGAATGTATGCTGACCTTTATGGTTTCGTCTCTATCTGACTAGATTATGTTTCAGAGAAAGGTCTTACTAGTTTTATATCTGAAATAGATTATCTAGAGATGAATCACTTAGAGCTGTACATACAGGTCTGTCAAAAATGAATAGGGTTTCTCTTTTTTCATATCCCTGTGATGCTTGGGATCCTCCAGTTGATCATGTTCATAAGTATATGGTTGGGCTTTCTTCTCTTCGGCATGCTATTATTTCAGTGAAAACAACAAGGAGTATGACACTTGCCTCTGGAAAAGTTCAGGATAAATCTAAAGAAAAGATAACTTCTTTTTTTTCACAGTGTTCATTCATACTGCTGCAAAGAGCTGTTCCATCATTTGCAATACTTTTCCTATGGCAAAGTGTTAGTTATCAAAGCTTGACATTTGAATTAATTTACCCACTCCATTTTGCTTCTTCTTTTAACAGAAATGCCTAATTTTTACACAACATTCTATTTTGTACAGGTATCACAACTTTAGGAGGTTTTAAAATCAAGTCAGATCAGCATCCAAAAAATTGAAATCTTGGCCCATCTGTCAAGATATTACATTTCATTTCTAATACATTAGCTACATTTCATTAGCTACAGTTAGTTCCTGTCCCAGCACAAGATACTTGCTGATATAAAAGTAGCCAATAAAATTACTTCTTTAGGGAAATAGAAAAGATCCATACTTTTTGGTATTTGAAAATCCACAAGTCATTCATTCCTTGGTTGAATGACTGTATTTATCACCTGCTATCTAGCTACGTGCTGTCTTACATGAATATTTGTGGACACGGAACAAAAACCTCAGAAGTCTATTGGAACCCTGTAGCAAAGTGTGGCCTGTGGAAGGATTTTCTCATGTAACTCTTGTTTAAATAAATGCAGAGCCCAGGTCTCTTATCTCAACAAAACCAAAAGGACCAGAGTGACAATGGTAAAAGAAAAAAAATTATAACAAACAGTCAAAATAACAGAAAGGCATTTAAATGTCTCTCTAGAATTCATACCTCAATTAAAAGCCTTTGGTTGTAAATATGAATAATGCTAAATAAATCAAGTCTGACAGTTGTTTCTACTAAATACCTTCTGATGTGATCTGCGTAACAGCTGTCTGATATTTTCAAACATGAAGCAGGTTATAGAGTTGGACTAACTTTATCCCACCTAGAAAGGTGAAAATGGTGTTCTCACTTCCAGATCTGTTAAGGTGATAATTAAGTAGAAATAAAATAATAAAGACAATGCAGCTATTATATGAAATTATGAACCTGCCATTAGCCTTCATGTTTCATTGTGATCAATGGGAGTTTAAAGTAAATAGCACCTATATGATAAAGAAAATTTGTATCTTATTAGACATTTTCTTATAGTCATCACTGAGAAATGTCTCAAGAATTTCACAAAGAAATATCTTGTAAATTAGGACGTGTATTGTTTAGCAGACAAAAATAGATCATAACCTCTGCAATAGCTCTTGAGCAAAAATATAGAAATTCCTTTTCTTGGGCTGAAAGAATATTTAGAAATACATTTGGATTAGTCACTCTATATTGCAAATTGTTGAGAAAGGGTCTGTAAATTCCCAAGCTTCAACTGCCTGAGTTCTAGCATTTATAGCTTATTTGCTTTGGAGGAGCATTGTTCTCTATGATGTGTTGCTTTCCCTCTGAGGGACTTCTGAAGAAGTGCACTCATATGATGCAAGTTTTTAAAAGTGATCATAATTTCTTCCTGGACTACTTCTCCATCTTGTCTGAATCACTGATATAGAAGCGGTTTTTAAATAATATTTCATTCTAGCCAGTACAGTAGGACTAATGCACAAAAAGTTTATGAAAACAAAATTTATATTTGTATTAGTATATATTGTGTATTATTTATTGCTTGCAATTTATTTTATTATATTAGTTTTGGTATATTTTTCTTGAAATAGCTGATTATGTTAATAAGTAAAGATGTCAGTTATGAAAGCTAGACTTCATTAAATATTGATTCACAACTCACAAAGCTTGTCCATACTTTATTACACAAATAAAGGAAAAATTCCAGAAGCTGTTAGTCTGTATGAACCATTCATGATTTTAGTAATAATTTTCAGCAACACTGCTGCTGACGTGCCACCTTGGGGCAACCTCAGTCATTTATTTACTTTTTGATGTGTTTGATATAACATTGTCAGAACAGAAAAGATGCAAACCAATTAAAAATCGTCCCCATGGCCAACTGGAGTAATTTACCAACACAGAGGCCCTTTGATGCGCTCAGATTTATTGTGAAATAAAACACTGTGTGTTTCTTACAGCTTTTGACGAGATTCATTTTGAATCTTTGTGTCAGGAGATGTACAAGTGTTACTTGTAAATGAGAAATGTATGCAAGGTATTCAACCACTGCTGAATTTCAATGAACTTTGTGGTTCTAGTGTCATGAAGCTCTGTCAAATGTTAACAGAAATTAAAGGTAAAATTCATATGGAGCTTTCACAAATCACAGCCTTATCTGTCAACATTTTATAATAACCTAACAGTTATGATCTATCAAGGTATTAAAGTGCAATTCCAAGCCCCAAAGGAAAATCATGACATTCTCAGACCAGTAAAATAACAATAAATATTTTTATTGAACAGAATTGTCAAGCTTTCCTTTCAGACTCCTCTCACTAATTGCATTTCAAACAACTCCTGTTACAAATGCTGAGAATAGGCAGGAGAAAAACACTTAGACTGTTATAACTTTGAAATACTTTAGATAGCACTGGTTTATATTTATTTAGCATTTCTTTCTTGCATTTTTAAAAATAAGCCTGATTTTTAATTTTTGATAAGGTAGTTTTTACAGGCATGTTAAACTGTGGCACAACAATCCTCATTTAGGCGAATAGCCATTAAATAGATGAAAGAATTCCATCTTATCTGTCAGTATTTAAATTTCTGTAAAGACCTCTGTTATATGAACCTAGGCACAGTCCAGAAACATGAAGCTTTACATCCAAGTGCTTGGTCCTAATGCTGAAAATCGATCAGGCCTATGAAGTTCATTGTGCTTATTCAAAACTGTATTGATCTTATTTTCTGCTGCTGAAAACATAAAGGCTTACACCCAGATTTTCATCTGCATTACAGCCTGGTTTTGCTGCTTCAGGGTTCAGAGGGCTACAAAGCCAATCATGAAGTCAGCGGAGGGCTGAATCAGCTTCATCTGACACCTCCCTAGCTTTCCAATGGAAAAGTCACGGAGAATTTCAAACATTCCCTGTTCTAACAACTGCTTGCACTTACCTGAATAAAAATTATCTGTGAGGATTGTTACTTAATTAGTTACTAGTTTGCTGTTCCCTTTTCAGGGAATGGGTAAAAATTACATATTTGTTCAAGGTGTGGAAAACTAAAGGTCAGAATATGCATATATACTTATATATACATGTATATATGCACACCTGTCTGAGAGGATTAGAGCTTGCACACCAAGAAGGTTCTGTGATGTTTAAGATGTACACTACCCCCCTTCTAATACTGAAACTTTTTTTTTCTCACATGAAAAAGTTCAGCATTCTAAGATCAGGGGTGGGCTGAAGTGCCTTTGACTGCCTATCTGAGTACCATCTTCAGAGCTTTG
Source organism: Florisuga fusca (assembly GCA_038090715.1). Taxonomy (NCBI): domain Eukaryota; kingdom Metazoa; phylum Chordata; class Aves; order Apodiformes; family Trochilidae; genus Florisuga; species Florisuga fusca. The sequence goes on from JAAWXA010000008.1 coordinate 16,629,026, forward strand.
CAGACGATTATTCCTAGTTTTTGTTTTCTTCATCATGAAGACTCTACAAAGTCAAAGCTTCACATGCCTGTTGTTTTTCAGTTACAGGAGTAGAAAACTCAAGTTCAAACCAAATTTTTTTTTCTGCTTTGGTCCAGTGTGCGATTGTAGAAGCATGGGCATCTAGCTCTTAAATTGGTATCTGAGTACTGGAAATAAAAGCACATTTGAAATGGCATCTCTTTCTCAAATCTTAAAATTGATTTATAAAATTTCAAGTAGTTGTTTACACTGGGAATCCAAGGTCAAGGCTAGCCTTCTAGACTGGTGGTTAGGAGACAAGCTTTAGAAATGTGGGTTTAGCTCTCCTTATCTGGAGGTAGATGTTGAAACGGTGTTTCTCATGTGTCATGTAGAAGTTTTTTCCTTCTGATTTATTAATTAAAACAGTCTTCTGTTTTGGGAATCTGTTCTTTCTTTTCCTTTGCAATTTTGCACAAGAAAATTAGAGGGTTTTGTGTTTTCTAATTTCAGCAATAAAAGTCCTAATGATTTTAAGTTCTCTTCGCTCTGAACTATTTTTTGAGGAACGTTTTCTCTTTTAGTTCAGTTGCCAAACCACAAATAATCTCTGTCTCCTTATGTTATAAAAACTTAGTCTGAGGCTGAGGACAAACTGTAATAGCTGTAATAATTTTAGAACTTTTAAGAACTTTTCCTCTGTAGGAATACCAAGCAAATTTTTGATACTGTTGTCCATTTAGCGTAATTTTTATTTATTTGTAAATTTCCACAAAGACACTTCTACACCCAGGATATAAATTTAGACACAGTTAATGATAGTCACTATTTTGAGAGTTTTGTATCTGGTGCTGTCATCAATCCAGCAGAATTAACTTATGGTCAAAAATGCTGTTTAGGAGAAAGGCACAAAGTGTTCTGCTTTTCTAGGAAAGAAAGTGCCCCCTGAGTGAGCCTGATGCCACGGACCTGGCTAAAGGAGGGTGGCTGTGATTTTCCGTCCTTACATAAGTGGGACAAAGATCATAGCATAGGGATCCTCTTGCATGGGACAGTTTCCATGTCGTAGGAAATGTTTTTCATATGCTGGATAACTTTATGAAAACCAAAGCTGAACTGAAAGATTACTTTTCCCACAGAGACATTTCCTGACTTCATTATGATCCTCAATAGCTATAAGCAAACCTCAAGATGTATGATCCAGTGGCAAACAGGTCCCTCATCTCAGAACTTTACTGAATCTGCATTATTGCATTTACTATTTTCTTAGAATACACTTGAATTTTAGACACTGGTACTTGATGCCAAGACTTCAGCTCACTTGTTTGGCTTTTTTCCAGTATTCTCCAGATCTGCTTCCATCTCTGATTATATCCAGGAAGTGCAGTAACACAAAAAGAATCAGTGGAAAATAGAATAAAATTGATTTCCTTACTAATTTCAAGAATAGTTATGAATGTTTATTTGTAGTACTTAACGGTCTGTGCTCTTTTCACAACATGATCTTCAGATTTATTTCATACAAAGTTTATGTCTTTCCTGCAAAAGGAGCACTTGTATTCCATGCCCTGACACTCTTGAATTACTTGCATGTATGAAAACTCTCAGACTTTCAGATGAAAATAAAAATGGCAGATTTTCAGCATTAACCCTGGGTTGTGATTGCTGCTGCATTTCAGCTTGCAGGCAAAATCATTGGGATAGGTAGAACTATAGTTAAATGCTTGTACTGTATTTGATAAAGAGGTTTTGGTGAAGGAGAGCTGTAGAAGGAGATTGTTTTCATAATGTGATCTCTTTTTTTTTTTAATCTAAGAACATACTCAGTATTGTGGAAATACTAAGAACTACAGAAATAACACTACTTCTAACATTCCAAAGCCTTTTGCCTCAGATGGAAATTCAAGCCATATCATATCAGATCTACAGTGACCTAAAGATATTGTAAAATGCTGAGTTTTGGAGAAATTGGTATCATGCACATTTGTAATCCATTTCCATTGAGAGCTTTTCACCCTGTGATTACTCCCTTTGAACAAGAAAAAAACTGCTTAGAATGATGAAAATGGAGATAAGCATTTAATAGGATCTAGAGGCCAGAAAATACTACCAAAATATGTTTCTTTAAACACATAAACATTCATTAAGTGAGAAAAATATATTTTATAACAGAATCATTAAATCCCACTTTGAAACTCATCCCCTGATTTTCATTGAGGAATAAGTATTCTGTGTACCATTTGGACATTTGAAGTTACTTTTTGTAATATTTGAAAGACTGTGTTATTTTAGAATATATCTTTCCAATTTCGTACATTTTATGTAATACAGAGCATCACTGACTTGCTTATTTTTGAAGTATCCCTTTTGACTTGGTAGAGAAAAGAATCAATAAATTTTATAAATTCGTATATAAATCTATACCTTTAGTGATAGCAGGAACTAGTATTTTGTGACATAATTCCTCCACACCTAATGTCTCTTTCTTTTATGATACTTTTGGGGATTAAGCACCTGCAAATACCTAAGGATATATACAATTTTTTTCTCATAAGAAATATCCTTGGCTGTAAAAGGTAATGCAATATGTAAAACAGGGGACAGAATTTGCAGATACTAAGCACAGTTGCTCACTGTCTCTGTGTGTTGTTCTAAAATAATACTTTTCATTTTGAGTTTTCACCTGTGTACCCAGGTAATTAGTATGCTTGCACAGTTGCACCACCAGATATTATCTTGTGGTTTGCTTGAGATACCTGTATCTTCAGGTCTCAGCCTTTGATGTGTTGGATTTAGATAAATCAAGCCAAAATACTGTGTTCTGGAGCAAGAGTCCGTAGCCTTGCTTTTTGTCACCATCATTTTGGTTGGAGAACATAAAGAGTTATACTCACAGATTTTACACTGCAGTAAATTGGAAAGAGATTTTGATTTGTAAATATAAAACCAGTTGAATTTCATATGTTCAAGATTTTTTTTTTTTTTTTTTTTTTTTTTTTTTTTTTTTTTTTAGTAGTTCTGTCTGTTTCCTCTAGAGCCTAGCAACTTTGGTATTTCAGCTGAAAGCTTATCCTTTAACAAGCTGCCTGGTCTTAAAGTCTACATAACAAAACTAGGAAATAAGAATCAGTTACTGGGGGGAACCAAGAACAATTCATTTTGGTTTTGCTCTAGTGTTGCCTTTTAAAAATGAGTTTGTAGGAGCACTTTACCTTTAATTTCCTGATTCAAATCACTGTGCTCTACTGCATAAGGTTTCAATAAGCTTGAACACAATAAGATAAACAATAAGCATTTCTTTGTTTTCTGATAGCTTTTGGAGCTTGCTTGCTCATACCAGACCTTACTTTCAGTGAGATGGCCACTGTGTCTGCTAAAGCCTTCAGGGAAAATGAAAGCAAAAACCAGATAACACAAAGACAGCATTAAAGCGTGAGAAATATTTCAGCGCACAAATTCAGCTGGTAGTGTCAAGGATACACAATGAAGAGACAATAAAAAAGTTGAAGGAATGAAGGATCAGTGCCTTTTGAACAGACGGGGACGTAAATAGTCTGGCATATATCAAAAGTACTAGTACATTGTGTTTGGGAATGTTACTTTACCGTGTTCATAAAAACTTCATTTAATAAAAAACAAACAAAAAATCCCCTAATTGCATGTTTTAGGTATGTAAATTGTGTATGTAAACTAAGTCTTCATAGATGACTTTGTATTTGGCATCTTTTATTTTTCTGTTTAGATAAACTGAAAAATGAACCCTAATGCCTTTGGTGCCAAAACTCTCATTAGCCTTGGTATTTCTAGGCAGCTTTGGAATTTCAGCTTTATTGCAGGACAACATTAAAAGCCAAGCACTCACTCCTGGGGAAGCTCTAGTACCTTGGTCATTCACTGAAGGCCCTGCACTGTCATTAGCTTGTCAATGGCTTTCTCCATTGCAGCCCAGCTCTCTCCTTGAAGCAGGGAAACCTCCACCTTCTGTAACATCATCTTGTCACTATGGAAACAAATGCACTGCTACAATTTCTTCATTGGGGGGAAACAGGTAAGCCACTAACCTGGCAATGTGATTGGAATAATTCTGCTTGTTCCAGGGTTAGACCTGAAATCCTTTATGCCAGTATCGAATGGAGAGAAAAGCTGGAATGTGAAAGAGTTTAAATGTGTCACTAGTATTCAGTAAACAACTTTTAGAAAATTCTAGAGAGGAGGGAAATATTTGTTTTGTCTTCCTTGATGTGAATCCTTTGTTAATGTGGTTCTGAATGCTTGACATTAGGTTTTGTACCTACTGCCTTTTTTGTTTGCGGTGGGGTTTCTTTTTGTGGATTTTGTTTTGGTTTAGGTTGGGGGTATTTTGGGGGTTTGTTTGGCTTGGTTTGGGGTTTTTTGCTGTTGAATCTCTCAGTCAAACTAAACCCCTTCCTCAGTCTGTGCATAAACAATTCCATATGTTATCTGTTTAACCGAAAAAAAGTGCAAGGTGAAAATTTGGCACGAGTCACTGAAAATGTTTTTGGACAAATCTGGTCTGAGTTCCAGTTTTATGACAAAAGCTGGAATCACATAAAATCTCATCTAGTTCTGCTGAAATTTTGTTGTCATTTTCCTCACAGCCTTCATGCAAACCATTGGTAACAGTGGCAACTCTAGCACTGTCAGAGATCTGGACTGGCACATAAGAGCAGTAAGGCATGCATCTTTCAACTCTAAATGTGACACCAAATCTGTTTATCATCACTGTTCTACAACCTCATCCTCCACCTTTGGAGGTTTTCACCATGAAGAACGTGTTGTTTCCCTGGGCTAGGAGATAAAGCTGCTCAAGCTTAACTACAAACAGGAAAGAAGCATCAAGCAGCTTCTCTGCTCTTTCTGAAAACATGTCTGTTTTATTCTTTTGCAGCCCCTGTTTCATATTGACATCTTTAAGTAACTCTACAAAGCAGTTTCCACCGTGCTTTTCTTTCTGCTGCTCATATTTAATAATTTCATTTCTAATAGTTTTTTCTCCTCTTGCAGTCATCATCCTCGTATGCTACTCTCTTCGGTACATTGCTGAAGGGAATATATAAATATATTTTTTTCAATAGCTACTCATAGCAGACAGAAAAAAGGAACAACATGAATTTATCCTGGATGGGAACTTCATCCCTATTGCCTACCCACCTTCTTCCAGAGGGATGTTTTAGCTGATGTGTAGAAATATGGACATCTCCTGAGATTCTCCAGAGTTAGATTTACCGAGAGGGTTTTGTCTGCATGGTGAGAGCTTCATGTAGGATTTTCTTTTTTGCCTCCCAAGAAAGTGTGTGTTCTCGAAATATTCCTGTATCATTCCTACAAACTTATTCTAGCGAAGCATTAAGTTGTTAACAGATTTGGAAACAAAGAGAGAAAATTATTTTAACAAAAAGAATCTAGTTGTTACTGGTTTCTAGTTGCTCCTTTGCTCCTCCTTACTTGAGGGGCTGGTGACTCAGGCACCAGTACCCCAGTCTGATAGCACACGTTGGACCAGAATGACTTGTACTTTATATTAAAGACAGCCTTTACTCTATGCTTTCTTCAGTCCTTTGCTAAGCTACATTCTCTCTGGTCTTCTGCTGCACTTTATTTCTCCATATCTCATATCCAGGTTCTTTAACTTTCTTCCATTCAGTCAGTCTTCATACAGGCTGCTGTAAGTGTTTGCACTGTAATGCTATTAGGAAATTGTTATCCTCAGTTGTCCTGGACAAAATTCCTGGAGCAAACGATGTTTATAGTTTTACAACTTTTTTGTTGTCATTGAGAAAAATATCCAGTCCAAACCTCTTGTACTGCTAGAAGACCACTAGATGTTTCTGGGGAAGCCAACATTGCTTGAATATTTCTCTTTACTGTTATTGTTGCTTTGACAGCTTTGATTTTATAGCAACTTTATCCTGTTCCTTCACCTCTAGCATTTTGCAAATATTTCATTTTTCAGTTCCTGCTACCATAACTACCTTCATCAAGTTCTTATTCATCAATCTCTTTCTCCCACACCCACAGGGGAAACCCCAAAAGGAGACCATGTTGGCTAAACAAGAAAATGCTAAATATATATGTGTAAGAAAATCTGCTAATTAGAAACAAAACAAAACAAAAAAACCAAAAAACAGAAAACAAAAAAAACCAAAAAATAAACAAAAAAAAACAAAAAATCAAAAACAAACAAACAAAACAAAAACAAAACAAAAACCAAAAACAAACAAACAAAAAAAAACCAAAAACAAAAACAAAAAAACACCAAAAAAAAGAAGAAGAAAAGTTAGGTATATAAATTAATGTGGCCCAAAGGCAACATTGGCAGTAATTTATGCACTGACAGTTATGCCTCTTTATTCTGTGCTCAACCATACATGAAAAAAGTGCCAACAAGTAGAAAAATGAAAGGGACTTTTGCTATCCAAAGTAGCAGTAAATTATAGGAGGAAGACAAAAACCATATTTACTTTTTCCCTGTTAAAGAAAAAAAAAAAAGAAGAAGAAAGTTTTTCTTACCCTTTTTAGAGGCTTTTATTTTCCTTAAGAAATTTGTTTAGCTTCCTGTTCCAGGCAAACCTGCAGTGGTCTCTCCCTGAATTCCAAAAGTTTACAGAGCTGTACATAGTATCAGAAGTTGTGGAAAACAGTATCTGCAGGGCTCTAAGCAGGCCCCAATTTCTTGGCCAGTGTAAGATGTATTTTACTTCCTCACCTATCAGCTTTTAAGTAAATATAGGGCCACAAAGTTAGGTTGATAAAATCGTTTTAGTTGGAAAAGACCAACAGTTGCTTTTGTCTTGAGCTATTTTGTGACACACTAAGGTCTTCTGGCTTCTGGACTTGCCTCAAGGCAAGAGAGGATATGGACACATATTTCTTACAGTTTGTAATGCTTTGGATAATTTTTTTCTCAAATATGTTTTGGTAAATGAGAAAGAAGGAAAACAAAAAAGGAAGTAAAAGGAAAAAAAAAAAAAGCAACTAAAATCAGGGTTTGAGTATGCTTCTGCAGCTCTCACTACCAATTATTGTCTTAGAAGATATCAGATAATAAGTATCATTAGGGAATACAGTACTTCCAGTCAGTCCTGTGCAGTAGATAGTAGGTCAAGACAGACAGCAGTTGTGCAGAATATGGTTTTGAGGCAAAAGCCAGTGAGTAGAACTAGACTGACATATTGCAGAAAAAAAAAAGGTGCCAGAAGAAAGTGAGAGTGGGGAGCTGAAGTTGTGACACCCGCAGCTATTTGTCATTACCTGCAGAAATAGATGATTTTCTAGGGGAAAAAGTTGCAAAGTTGAATCTTTGATGTGTTAGATTCCTAGATAGTCACATATAGCATAAGCAGTTTAAATTCATGACATAGCACTGAAAAAAATGAAGTTGACTGTTAGGTATAATATCAGCTGCTTTAATTTCATTCATCTTCTGGCTTCTGACCCAAGCTAGTAATAACAGTTCTCTTGATATTCTTATTTTGAGTCTGAACCTTGCTCAAAAGCAAGTTTATTTTTTTCCAAGTTGGTTCTTTTGATGGTAGGCCTAGCTGTACATTAATAAAGCACACTGCAACCCTGTGGCCTGCTTTCAAAATATACCGAAATTACCTTTTGACTCAGGCATTATCAGATGCAAAACTACCAAAACCCTGTAAAAACTTCCTTGTAAGATTTGTCTCATATGATCAGAAGTGGCAGTATGTATTCCTATGCATATAAAGACATAACATTTGCTTGCTAAAATTCTATATGATGATGCAGATCAAGAGGTTCTAAACATCTCTAAATAACTAGGTTCCATGGACCCTGTCCCATCAACAGGATAACTTACACAGATTATTGTCCACACAGTATTCTGAGCAGGTGTACAATGGCCAAAGAAAGGAGGAGGAAAATCAGTTCCTGTATGAAAAGATAAGAGGTAAAATGAACAAGTATTTTTCAAAGCAATGTCTGAGTTTCCAGCCTGAACAGAGAACACCGAGCTACACATGAAAAAAATGTTCTGTTAAGGTTTTTACTAGCAAATCACTTATGACAAAGCTGTTGAATAGCATATCTTCTACTGAGAATCTCTTGCATCTTACCTCAAGTGTAATCAACAGAAAGAAGAGTATCCATTAAATTCTTAATAATAGATGAAAGCATTGCTTGATCTAAGTAGTAATTTAAAATCCGGAGAAATATTAGAAATGTAGAAAAAAATCCATGACTCTATGTCTTTACCTGAATCTTATTCACTTAGATGTAATGTCATCCCTACATGAGATCCATGGAAGTGACTTGCAACTACTAAGAAACCTTAAGCAGCTCAGCTAATGGGAGAATTTTGCTATATAGCAACTTTTCAATACTACTGATGCTACTCCTTATGCTTGGCCATTTGGTCTGCTACATTTTATTTAATTAATTTTTCTTAAGGTGTTGAAAGCCTGTAAGTCATTTCCCTGAACATTTAACTATGATGACACACAAAGCTTAGTGCTTTGTCTCAAGATTAATTTCAGAAAATGAGGGGCTATTATGGTTAATTGTAATGTACTTTTGAAGTAAAGTAGCTCTTTTGTTTATGATGTAACATATTCTTCCTACTCCAAAGCAAAAAATTACTAAATTTATTCAAAGTACCAATTTAGTTTGCACTGAACTAACTACTGTCTTAGATCTAAACAAGAACTGACAGCTGATTTTTTTCAAACACATGAAAAACATTTTTATTCTCCTTCCCCCTCACCCCCCAGATCTTCATCTTAACTAAGGTCATTGGTGTCTTTATAGCTCTGTATCTCCAAGCCACAGCACAGTGTAAGATATCAAGACTCCAGCTTAGCATGACAGAGTAGTATGCCCAGTAAGCTGAGATGTAGGGAATATTAACTCTGTTAGCTAAAATGGAATCCTGTGACATTGTAGGTACACAGTTTTAGTATCCACTATCATCAGTGCTACTGAAGAGATAGGCTAGAGTGTGAAGTTACAAAACTGAACATTGCAGATGAGACAAGTGTCTTTGGCCCTTTTCTGTGGTCTATGCATCAGATCCTGCTTGGTTTTTGCAGGTATAAATCCAGAATGTGATCATGCAGCAGGGCAGGTGTTACCTGGAGTTTCAAACCAATCGTCTTCCCAATGGCAAAGGAGGGGACAAATACAAAGGCTAAATGCCATCCCAAATGCTGTTCTCTGTGTTGTTTCCATAGAGGTAATAGGGTGTTTCCCTCCTCCAATAAGTAAATATTTATCTGAAACATGCAGGTGATTGATTTTCTGACCAAGAAATCTCCATTAGAACAGGAAATTTGTAATAATTAAGTTAGCAGTTTGGTCCCAAAGACTATTATAATAATTACATGGCTGCAGGTGACTCCTTACATTTAATTTTCTGTGAATGCCCAAAGCCAATGTTGAACAGGATCCCTTTCAGTCCTTTGCTTGTCAATCTTAATTTGTAATGCTGTGTGTTTATTAAAATGCTCGTGTTAACTACACGTGATCTAGACTCTAAAGAGGCAGCATTGCAGAGTGTGTTGCTCTTCATTGCTCTATTTTATTTTCTCTTAGAATGAATTGTCCTTTATTTACCAGTGCAGTTGAGCATAGACACAGGTAAATATATTGCATTGTGTGCAATACAGCATATCCACTCACTGTCCACTCTAGAACATTGGATTTCTATGCAAATTTTACTTGCATTGCTAAACTGGGCAGAGAGAGGTTTTCTATTATGTAGAATACTTTATTAAGAAGTAGAATATGTAGGCAACAAATACTTTTTAATAACTTTTCTGGAGAGAGCTCTATGGCTGTGGGTGCAGGTGCTTTTTCTTAATCATCCTTCTCTCAGCTACGGTTGAAAAAAAGCAATGAAATTAATAGCTGTATCACCTGCTATAGCCTGCTCCCACTCCCTGCTGCTTTTTGTTACTGGCAAACACAGCCTCTCCAACTTCTGAGAAGAGTAAAGCTCAGGGTAAGGGACCATATTTCTTTTTTCCTTCCACTTCCCAATACTAGCCTGCAGCTTTCCCTTCCTCCTCCCAGTGATCCAGCCATATTAAATTCCTAATGCCAGTGAGCCCTCTTGAGCTGGGAAGAATTAATTTCCTTCATTCTTTTCATTAATCTCTGAAATACTATGTACTAGGACACAATAAGTTCCAATGTGCAGCAGTGATAGGATTCAGCAATAAATCCATGCTAAGTGAGACCTGTTATACAGCTACTAATCTCATATATTCACCTGTGCTAAATCTTGAATCTCATCTCATATCTATCAATAGAGAGAAGATCCATTTTTTAATAATGTATTATTGAATTTACTTCTCCATGTTGGTCCAGAAGATGTGCAAAATATAGACTGCTTATATATACTCTGCAATTTAAACTGTCCTAGAAGTTCCAGACTAAAGTTACAGAAATTCACTAAGACAGAGAAGACAGTATTAATAAATTAGCTGTCAGGTGTGTAAGTGCAATAAAAACATATGGGTGAGGAGTCTATCAATACCACTGAAAACCTTTCCTTGCCACATATTCAATTTAAAATATATAGTAAAAGATTTACTCCACTACTGCTCTTTTATGCTACACTTATAATGCTGTATTAGACATTACAGTTTTCTCTATTACGTTCCTCCAGAACAAAAAAGTCACAAACTATCTTCAGTCACTCATTGACTGGTGGTGTTTTGTGATTTTGTGGCTGCAAAGAAATGACAAGAAAATGAAGAAAACTGTTGAAAAGACAGGAAAGAAAGTAATAGTGTCTCCACACACACACAAAAAAACCCCACCATCAAAAAAATGTACCCAAAACCAACCAACCAACCAAAAAAACACAAACACAAATCCAACACCATCCCAATCCCCCAACTCAGTATGCTTTTAGTTTGTCCACGAAGAACTAAATGAATGAACAAAAGAGTTTTAAGACTATTGTTGCTCAAAAATTGAAGGAGAAATGGTTTAAGAAACCTTACCCCAGAGCAGGATTTTTCATGTGCCTTTGAAGAAAGCAACATTCCATCAGTTTTTTCAGAGAAGGAGAAAAGAGAGAGAAGAAATTTGTTTTACCGATAGAGTCCTGAATTTCAACTGAATGCTTAGGTCAGAAGGAGCAGTAATTTGAAGATCTGATCTTTAGTCAATATCATCCTGAGTGATTAAAACAACTTACGTCATATATTGAAATAACATCATCTACTGATGAAACAGAGACTTTTAGGATACTGTGTTTCAAGTAAGGTTCTGTTTTCTAAACCAGGTGCATTAAGTTTCTGTGTTTGTGTGATTTTCCTCCAATTTTTCTCCAGATCACATTGTTGAATGGAGTCTGAGATACAAGTTTTGAGTGCCAGAACCTGATTTCAAACCTTCATGCATTCAGAAATATTCATACCCGTGGGTTTTGTTTTGGCCCATTTCTCATCGTAATTAAATATATTAAACAATAATGGCCTTGCTGATCATCCCTGGGGTATCCCACTATTAATCTTTTCTATACTAAGCATGGGCTTTTTATTAGTACTTCTTGTTTCCTGCCTATTAACCAGCTTTTAATCACTGACAAGAATTTAGCTCTTATACTGTGGTTGCTAAATTTCCTTAATAGTCTCTTGTGAGGAACTTTATCAAAAGCCTTTCAAAAGTCACAGATATATCACATCCATGACTTCATCTTTTATTTTGTTTACCATTACAAATACTGCTAGTGAGTTTGACAAGCACATTTCATCCTAGTCAAAGTCAGGTTTTCTTTCTTTATCATGTTATTCTGTACAACACAGTCTTCTTTTAAATTATTGCTTTAATTTTTTTGTGGTGCTGCAGTATGTTCATAAAGCAAAACGAAATGTGCTGTACTGTCTTCAGGGATATGACTTTATTTTTATAGTACTCAAGAAAGTTTTCTGCTCACATTTCTTTTCAAGTGCTCACAAAATCTCTTTCTGTTCGTACACGGACTTCATTGAGGGCTTGTAACACATGGCTTGGTATGTTGAATTGTTGAATTGTTTGGAAATATTTAATATGATTCTGAAAAATATTTATATTTTTCTAAAGAATATAGCATAAAGCAGTTATGTATGATTCAGTATATCATTGTCTTAGCTTAGAAGAGAAGCTCTGTAAAATGTATATCTGTCTTCATCTCAGCCATTCTCAGAATTGTTAAAGATCAGGATTTCAAGTAATTTAGGCAGATAGCTGTGCATCTCAGTTTTGTATGTGTGAAATCAGGTATCTGTCTGTGCCAAAGAGGCAAATAACCAGAGGGAAGGAAGATGGATGGAGTTTATGGGAGTCATGAATTGTCTTTTCAGTATTGAAAAGCCCAGCATAACACAGGCAATTTAGCAATCAGAATTCTTTTTTCTCATCATTGAGTAAACCTCAACTCTTTTTAGTCTTGTGCTCAGCATGTGAAAGGATATCCCAAGTCTGGTATGTGCACCAGAGTTCTCGAGTAAACTGATCTTTGTAGAAAACAGTACTCAGCGTGTATTTGGGATACAGTGTGGCTCTGATTCTGAAGTGTGGTTGTAATAAAAAAATAGAATTTTTACCTCTTATAATGTTTTTTATGGCACTGGACAATAATTACAAAATTAATTAATTAAGAAACCCCCACCAGACTACTATTATATATTATCCTAAAATACCAAAGAGCAAAAATATTGTATCTTGTATTTTCTGTTTAGGTGATTTGGAAGTTGAAGCATAATTAGTATGGCAGTGAAAATACACTACATAAAATTAGATGGTGGTACCACATTAAACAAAAATATTTCCAGAGAGCCTATCACAACAGGACATTGATCCCTGATTAGGGTACTTAGGTACTACCGTGGTATGAATAAATGATGATAGAATAAAAATTTCCACTGCTGACTGCAATACTTTATATGTTCGTTCAGCTTTCTTGGCAGCCCCTTTCCCCTCATCCTCCTCTTACCACTTTCCTGTTGTTTTTTCTTCCTTCAGTCAATACCAATGGTTCAAGTGACAAACACAATTTCTGCCTCTAAGTATTTCTCTAGACTACAGGTTGGAAAAAGTGAACCATTAGTCACTTTATGAAATCCTCCTTTGTGCCACCAGGCTGAGAGCAGTTGCACCTTTATGTATATTTTATGCACATTTATGGGCTGCATTTCACAGTGCTGTGTTTAGTTCCATTACAGTTTTCTATCATATTGCTCTTTTATTATGGCATTAATTATGTATTGTTTTTACTTTATCTTACACTATTTTTTACATTTTTTTTTCTTAGCTGTGTTTTATAATGCATATAAAGTTAATTTGTAACAGTAAGGCTAATGTTATCCTGGCACTTTACATTAACCAAGTTGTTCTTTTCTGAATGCTTTTGTTTGGATACCTCTTAAATTTCCTTTTAAAAAAAATCAGCATTAAAAAGAAAAGTCTTAGACACTAAATAATTCATAAGCAAAGGGATTTTTTATAAAAATACAAGAGCTTTTTTAGGATAATGAGCTTCCACTGTCACCATTCCAGGTCATGTGAAACAACTGTGTTGAAAGTGGGACACAGTCAACTTGAGAGATGTGGTGAAACAGTAGCTAATGAAAGTAGCTAAATGAAAATAGAAAATATACTTAAACTCATAGCATTGGAAAGGCTTTTCTCACCAAAGGTACTTTGATTCCCCACACACAATGATGTGTGTCTGAGCTGGCAAGAACTAGGTGTTACCACTTTTTTTTCCAGAGGTGATTCAGGGCACTGAGAGAACCCTATTGCTTTTGGATATTTGTCTACAACAGAAAACATTGAGCTGTTTTTTTTTCTAAAAGTCCTAGTATAAGTTTTATGTATGCCAAATAATAGTAATGCAGGGAAAAGTGAGACATCATCATGAGTTGTTGGAACACGGTGTGATTTCTTGTGAAACTAATAAAATTGTTGATCTTGTATATCAGATGAACTTGTACCCAGTATTTTAATTATATCACCCTAAGAAAAAAAAAAAACAAAACAAAAAAACCAAACAACAACAACAAAAAAAATCCAAAACAAAAAACCCCAAACAAAAAACCCACCTCATTTTTGTGTGATGTTTAGAGGCTCTGATGAGGCTTATTGGAGTAAGATCACCCTAGACTTTGGAGCTGTAACTGTGGACATCAGCCTGCAGATATCACCAAATAATGACTGTATTACCATGGAGATAATTTTAGTGATGCTGTCTGTGTTCTGCTTAAGCTAAGGAGTCCCTCCAGAAGCCAGAGAAAGGCTGAAAGTGTAGCACCTTTTGGAGATAGAGTTATTCACACCAGGAAATTCTTATTAACAAGGAACAATTTTTAGGCCATGTTACAAACATAGGCTACGAAGTGTACCAGTACTCCAGCAGCCTGGGTGATTTTACCCAGAAAGGTGAAGTGATATGACTGGGAGACCAATGATGCTTCTGGAGGTGACAGAGTGGATAAGGGTGGCAAGCTTGGTCCTGAGATCTGAGCTCAGCTCTGTCATGCTCATGCAGGCACAGCTGGTGAAGATGAAGACCAGCCATGCAACAGAATTCATCTGCAACTGTAAGGCTGCCTCTACTAAAGGGGTACAGGTTAGCCCTGGTAGTGGGGAGTTAAAGTGGAAGCAGCAGTGGTACCTAGTTTGGTGCCCCTTAGTTTGTAAAACCATGAGGGCAGCCAAGGTTTTAGAAAGACAGAGTACCTCTCCCTATAACTGACGTTCTATGAAATACATAATGAAGTTCTATCTTCTGTTTCACACGGACGCTTGATTAATTTTGTTGTTTAGTTTTTTTTTTAATTTCTTGTCTAGTCACATACCAGTTGTTCTTAGTTTTTGGTGGGAAGATTTATTTAAACCAGTCCTGATGTATAAGATGCTAAAAATTGACCAACACTGTGTTAGGGATGGGTGAGAAATTCTTCAGTGCTCATAGAACCAGAAGAAAAAAATGTTGACAAAGGCTTTGATTATGTCTTCCTGCCTTATTTCTAGAACTTCCAGTTCTGAATTTATTGCTTTATAATCTCTTTTTAAAAATGTAACAGCTAGGTTAACAAAGCTGTGTGATATTTTATACTTAATTGCTAAACACCTGCAGATCTCAGAAATTGCAGCTGCTGACAGCTTTTGAAAATCAGACTGTTACATTTTATATAGAGCTTTTCTGTATATTTTTGTCTGTTTTCAGAGGACAGAATCGACCTTGTGAGTCTGTTGATTGTTTTGAGAACAGTAATTTTGAACTGATTTGCCCATTTGAAACAAAGATTGAAAAAGGAAGACGAGGGGAAAAGGTTGTTATGCCCTCTGTTGCTGTTTTGCTGTTTTTAAGACCACAAGAATTTTTTTGCCTCTTTCATATTTCTTTTCTAGCTGCAAGCACAGCTTGAGTTCTAGCTTTCTTTCCTACCTGAACACTGTCTCCCCTTTCCTGACTAATTTGTGGTGGGCAGGAAAGGAAAAATATCTAAATGTAAACAGAGAAAACAAATATTTAAAGATAACAGAAAAAATTATCATGAATGTACTTTCTACCTCATTAGATTTGCTATTTGCATCCTTTACTTATTTATAAGGGTCATGTTGCACATCTACTCTGTTTTTCCTGCTTCAGTGGTATTATTCATTTCTGGCATTTCCAATGGAAAGAAAAAAAAAAGTCATAAATCTTGCTGACAGAAAAATTCTGGCATTTTGTTCTCAGTTGTACTTCCTTCTTTTATTCATAGGTGCTGAGCTACTTGAACCCAAAATATATCCCATGCAGAAGCTGCATGAAGTCTCCTTCAATTCTCTCTTGTCCCCTTTCCCTGTTAATGTTTTTCCCATTTGAGACCACAGTGTGGGTGCAAGCCTGATGAAGGTGAAGGGAGGGGTGTGTGGGCATGGCTGGGAGCCCAGCTGTGCTGGGCACAACATGAACACATGGAGCACTGGGATCAGCTCATCTCTGACTGCCTCTGCTCACTGGCCCTGTGTGTGGGGCTGATCTTGTGCCTCTCCTCAGAAGGTGGCTGAGAGGAAGCAGCCCAAGTAGTGCCCTGGTAGGAGTGAGTCTTTGCTGGCCTGGAGAAAGTATCTGAGGAAGCCCAGGGGCAGGCAAGATGTGGAGCATGGAAGTGAGGCAATGTGGGCTCCTTTCTCCAGCTGCCTCACCAGGCTGACTTGGTGATACCAATGTTGGTGAGGGATTGAGGTTTCTTCCTCTGTGTCCTGCTCTTTCCTTTGGTTTTCTATTTCTGTGTACCATGCTTGACAGCTCTGGTGTACAAATCAGTCACATTAGCAGCTTTCAATGAACTGCACAACAGGTATAATTTGAGTGGAAGAAACACCCTGTATGCCATTACAGAGCTGCCAGCTTAGTGGAGTGACAACAGCTCCTATCAGGGCTCATATCCACGCTGGAGGCAGAGCAGAAATTACAAGTTGTTCCATGGATTTAGTAAAAGTAATGGATGTAAGTTCTGCAACAATAACATCTGAAGCTGAAAGCAGTACATTAAAGAGAAATCACTTTTTAAAGAAGTATCATGTAAAACAGACTTAAGTTTATTTATAATAAGGCAATTCTTCAGAATTCATGTACATTTAAAAATTATTTACATTCAAACTAGTAGGTTGCAATACATAATTTTAAATTACACTTAAAAATTTAGATATATCATTAGAATGAAAATAAGTATAGAAGTTAATTTAGTAGTTTTGAAGTAAACTTAGGTTATATATATGTGCCTTGTAAATATAATAGAAAACAAGGAAAAATAATTTTACATTAGAATTTGGACAACTGCGGGGCATTTTAGAAAAGCTAATATTATCTTAGTTAACTTTCAAATATAAAAAAGGGCTGGGTAAATAACTCTGTATGAAATCTGAAGTATAATTTATAATGAATTTGTACTAATGATATCTAATGTGCCTAGTTAAAATGAAAGCTTTATTGAGAATAAATGTTACTCATTTACTTCAAAGGGAGTTACCAGACATATGTAATTTGACGGTAATTTAAAAAATGGGACAATATTAGCTAATAAATGCATGATTTACAAATTTCCCTTATTAAAATAAGGTGCTAAGTGCATACAATTTTTTTTAAATGCGTAATATTAAAAAAAATAATTCTCCAATTGAGAATATTTAAGTTGTAAAACAACTAAAAAAAAGTTTCTGAAAAGATCTCTCAATGGTGAATTCCCAAATAATAAGAATCGATTAATAGTTTTAATGAAATTATTTAGGGGATTGTTGGCTTTTTTTGTCTTATTTAAAGTGAAGCAATGCTTAGTACATCATTCCTGTTCAGAGGTCACAGACTGGGAGGTCTTAAGGTCTCATACAGCCACACATTGTCATGTCTTGGTTTATTTAAGTCTTACAAACTTCAGCCAAACAAAAAGAATGATCTCTTCTCTTAACTACCTAAGTCACTCTATTTTCGGTGTTTAATATCAAGTCCTCCAGAACACTTACTTTTAAAGATATGTGTTATAATCTGGCTTCCTGGGATTCTCAAGGCATTGCAGAGTTACATCTGCAAAGTTTACTGATGTTTTCTGCTTTGCAAATGGTGAAAGGAAATCTTCGGGGAATATGACTCTGGACTTTTTTGTAAGAAGTTGTCAAGATTAGTAGGAATCCTGTTACATAACTGTCTTCTGCAGAGGCATGTAGAGAAACTGTTGTAAAAAATGTACTGCACTGAAATTAAAAAATTTGAAGCCTTTTTTATAATCTGTTCTGTAGCTGTTATCCTAAGGCAGTACCTTAAATTGATTGCATTTCCCACCATTGAAAACTGACCTCAGTGGATTTGGTCTCCACTGAGCTGAAGCCATTAGTGATGCACAAAGAAGGAGAATGAGCTCTTCCAAAGGAGGAACTTTGCTGCTAAAGGGACAGTTATATGTCTAAATGCTAGCAAAGGAAAGCAGCTCTAGTGTCTCATCCAGTTCACTAACACATATTAGGTATAACATGATAAAAATTCTTTGACAAGGAAATCTCTTTATTTGTCAAAGATACAGATTTTTGAGGAGAAGTGCCTTAGTTTCTTATTCTTATGACTCATGGACCCTTGAGCCACTTGGTCCCAGTGTAGTTGTACTTGCTTCTTCATAAAAGCTTTGGCAAATGCTGAAGAAGGTTCTTGCCATTATGACAGTATTCTGTCTGACAAAAACATTTACATTCTCTCAATGACAGCCCTTCTCCCACACCAGCTGCTAGTAGTGATTTGGTTGCAGTACTTTAGTGGCATCTCAAGGTAAACAGAAACTCAAGTACCAGGTTTACTATGACAGAGATGTCACCTACCTCATTCATGAAGTACTACTGTGACACAGGATGAGCTCAGAGAAAGGGAAAGTAATGTGACATGCAAGTATTTTGTTAGATGTACCATTTGAACAGACAAAACTGTCTGATTCCTTCCTATACATGTGCTCATTCAAAAGAAAGATCACTGTTCAAAGGGAAAACCTCTGATTTATCCATATATCAGTGTATCTGTCTTTTCAATAAAAGTACTCTAATGTTGTGGCTTTGAACACCAGTCCACCTCTAACCAAATTAAAAAGTATGCTTTCTTACCTTTCACGTTTTCAAAAAGTGACAACTCCTTTGCTTTTCTCTGGAAGCAAAGTCTATGAGACAGTGGGACAAGAGTTCATAAAAATCTCAGGATTTGCCAAGATCTGAACACAATCAGAAGATAGATTTGAGGTTTCTATAGGGAAGTTTTGCTGTAAAGTCCAGAATACTGGCTTACAGTATCGCTTCCACTCCGGTTACCTCTGAAAAATAAAACCCCTGAAT
Source organism: Florisuga fusca (assembly GCA_038090715.1). Taxonomy (NCBI): domain Eukaryota; kingdom Metazoa; phylum Chordata; class Aves; order Apodiformes; family Trochilidae; genus Florisuga; species Florisuga fusca. The sequence goes on from JAAWXA010000008.1 coordinate 16,647,860, forward strand.
GTCAGGAGAGTACTGAGAATATTGAGAATACTGAGATACTGGTTCTCTGGGCTATGCAACTGCCAGAGATCTTTCTTGGTTTTTCTCTTTTTTCATATCTTAGATAGTTGGTTCCTTGTTTTATTCTTCACTTATTTGTATGCTCCAAGCTTAAGAGAAAGCATGATTAGTACCTGTGTTGTAGACTGTCAGCTTAGGATGGCTGAAGACCTTTTCATCTAATCAGCACTCATATGTCAACTAATGCAAGCATAACACTAAGCACGTTCTTCAGAGAAATTACATTTCGGCTCTAGATGTACACTGGGAGAAATCCAGAATGTTTTTCTCATTGGACTGAGCACTGGAACGCTAGGTGAATATCAAGAAAACCATCTGAATTCAAAAGGTCAAATTAGACAATTCTGAGGTGAGCAGATGTGACTGTATAAGGTTACAGCTAGGTATTTCATGTGCACTTCTTAGACTTGTGTTGGGAATTGCAATTCTGAAAAAGTCTCATAGGTGCTGTTATGCAAATTCTAGTGTAAATCACCAGGAGACCAAAAACTAAGCAAGTGTAAATCCCCAGTAATACATTTATTGAACATTAAATGAGTCAAAGTGAAGCCCAAAGACATACCCTTTAATTAGGTGATAAATCTGGAATGCTATGAGCTGATAAGTAATCTTGAGATATTTAAATGACTTTTTTTTTTTCAGATAATAGAAAATTATCTGAGGAAAAACTCTCTTAGATTGCATGTTCTACTGAGTGAAGTGAAAAACTTTTTCTCTAATGAGTGCACACAATTCTCATAGCCATTGACCACAGGTGTCACCATACTGTTGATCCCTGTGTAGACCGCTATATATAGAGGGATAAATAGAACAGTAGTATAGTAAACAAAGTGCAAGGCAAAGTAAGGGATTTTTATTCTGGGATTAGAAAAGGTTTAGTGTAATGTGATACAGATATTGTATGGTGTGGTAAGAACACTGTTTAAGGAAAAGGTACTAAAAGAAAGGATTGAATTCTCATCATAACAGTTCAGAACCTGTCAGATATTTTCACTAATGCTAAAGATATAAAATGTTTTGAGGATCTCTGTTGACTGTACCGGTAACAAATGCCACATAAATTTTTCAAGTGTTCTGTGGATTAATGGATGCCAGTGCTCCAGTGTACAAATTCCTAACCTGTCGGATTCTGCTGCAATTCACAATTCAAAAACTTATGGTGCTTCTCACTGCTTCGCTCTGCAGTTAACAAGTTTATTATCTATACAGAATTGATCAGAGATCCCCATAAGGAAAGAAGCTTTTAGATAATATTAGTTTAATTTCATAGTTCATGCATTAGAAATAAACTGCACATGATAGTTTGAAGAAAAAAAAAAAAAAAAAAAAAGCAGAGAAGAAAATTCATGTAAGTAGAAAACTAAATATAGCAAATGGTCCTGTATCTATATCTCAGTAGTCAGAATACAAATAAACATCCTTGGTGAAAACACATCAGTGCTTCCAATTAAGGTGAAATAATTACATGCTTTGAAGTGGAACAATGGAAAATTCTGACAATCCGTTGCATTAATATGAGGCACAGACTTCAGACACATAAAAATAGCATTTAATCTTTATAAAGCATCTGCTACTGCATACTTTTTGTATAACATATGTGTAATTTGTGTAAACACACACGTTAGATCAATAAATGGATACCTAACTAGATAAATATATATTATATAAAATCTAGTCCAATCTTTCAGTGATTTCCACACTTCATGGCTTTAAAAATCTCTGAAGTTTTTACACATTAAATTTAAGTGCATTTAGGCACAGGCATTATAATGAAAGCATGTGAGGCTAAGGCCCTTTATCAAAGAAGAACTCATCAGCCTTATGGTCATAACTGGAAGAATTTTTACAAACTGGAGAGTCAGTCTTTATGCATATTTAGTCTTTGTAAATTCTTCCTGGATTACCAGCAAGGGTGAAAATTGTCCTAGTGCGTGTTCTGACATTGAAATTTTTTCATTAGGAGTGTAATGTGACCAGCAGTTTGTTGTACTCGTATACAAATATGCAACCTATTTGCTTATATATAGGCTTTCTGCTTGATGTACACTGCAAGTCTTTTAAGATACCATATTGCAAGTTTCTTTTAGGTGACAAAGTGTTGCTATCCCAAGTTGAGAAATAAAGTTTCTCAAAAAGACAGACAGCATATAAGCATTACCAAAATTCTTGGGTTTTAGCCACGGATCAGGATCTTGCCTGTGCAGGTTTCTCTACATCTATAGATTGTGGGAATCCCCTAAAGGCATCCACAGATCCTGTAGCAGAGAAGGAAAAAAAAAATTCTTTTCAGTATTAATCTTTTGCTAAGGTCCCCTTTAGCAACACCAGCTGGGTGCTCCTTCGTGGTAAATGCAACAGTGACCAGCTTGAGTCACTTTTGAGCAGCAGACTTGCTTGTGGAAGTATCTGTGCAGGCTGATTCCGTATGGAGGCAGAGGTGGGATTTCTCATGCTCTCAGTTTGATCAATCTAAACGTACTCTAGCTCGGTGGTTTTGTGACACAACAAATCCTAGAAAGCTTGGAATATGTTGAGTAAAATACCACTAGGTTACCAATGGAATTATTCAGTCATGCATAAAGTGAATAAACAAGATGTATGCATCTTTGTTCAAGATTTGTTTTGGTTGCTAGTTTCTCACTAGCAGTTGTACTTATTGGTAAATGCAGATAACCAATGGTTGAAGTTACTGCTTGTTTTTCATTTGTTTCATTGTGTTGCTTAGGTGTTTTGGGGGTTTTTTTGGTTTTGGTTTTTTTGTTTGTTTGTTTGTTTGTTTTGTTTTGCTGTTTTTTTCCAAAATTGTGGTAGAGTCAGAATCATCAAAATGGTTGTTTATATTTCAGTCTGTGCTCATGGGACTCATGAGTATTTCCATCTAGAACCATCTGTTTTGTCATAGATTTTTATTTCTGGACACAAGTTTACATTTTTGAAACATATGAGCTACAGTAATCTTCTTTGGGTGCACTTCTGCAATAAAGTGTTCCGTACTGCTAGTATTAATTTTCTGGCAATGCCTTTCCATGGGAAGGGAAGGCAGCTTCCTAAGAAAAATGAGTAATTGTTGTTTATTCTATCCCTTTAGGAGTCTGAACATTGAACCAGTTTGTTTAAACACTATTTGGCCACCAGTGGGGGAACTGGGCCAGTATACAACTCCAGGCAAGCAGATTTCACATCAGAAGTGATGTGTATTCATCCCAAAAAGGCATCATTTAAGTCATTGATACTGCTTCTGAAGGCCATAACCCATGTTCTTTATGCCAGTACAAAGCTAAAGGAAAAGGGTGTGAATCACCTCTGGGATTTGGGTTCAAGACCCGCTTAGCATTTAATGGTAGGTTATGAAAAGGGCAGAGCAGAGAATCAGAGCAAGGGGTTGACACTGGGTTCCTGCAAAAGCTTTTGGTGGATTTGACAGCGTGGCCATTGACCAAAGCTCACTGCATAGCTAGCCTTCTGCTGAGGGTGCAGGGGAAAAGGACAGAGTGTGCTGGTCTGCCCTTGTCAACCCCATGGTGTTCCTGTGGTGTTTTGTTTTTTGGTTTTGTTGTTGGTTTTTTTTTCCATAGAGAGTATTGGCACTGTTGTCTTCCTGGCTGAGAGCCTGGAGCAAGTTTCAAAGCTGAGTCTAGAAAGTCTTTGGGTGGTTTCCATGCTCCTTCCTTGAAAGGATACTCAGAGGCAAAGTATTTGAGTAAATTAAGGGGTTTGTGAATGTGGATAAATGAGATGAGAATATGTTAAGCTGGCATATATAGAGTGAGGGATAACAACACAGTGACTACTACTGATGGTTAAAGGACTGCAGAACCTGGTATTGCACTTGCTGTTACATCTGCCTCTGCTTTTGTGTATCACAGCTGCAGTGTACTACTGCCACAGTTACAAATTGCCCTTGCTTTTTATTCTGTCTTTATTAATGTAAGGGAATTTTACTGAAGCTAGGGTGAATTTTGTTGCTGATGTTTAAGCCATCTGTATTTTGAAGCATAGAATGTATTGCAGCACCTCAGCTGTCTTGGTCTGAAGCTACAGAGCAAAGACATTGAAATGATACACTTTTAGGAGGAACTGTTCTACATCTTCCTCTCTTTTGTGCAAATTTCTGTTTCTCTCTAGTTGCCCATGATGGCTGGAATAAATTTACTCCATTTTTTTGCACATGATCTATGACACTGTAGCTGAGGGAAGATGCAATCTCACATTTTGCCTGTAATTTGACCAGTATGTTCTTCTGACCTGATGGAATCACAAAATAATTCAGGCTGGAAAGGGCATCATGAGGTCTCTAGTCCATCTGCCATCTCAAAGCAGAGCCAGCTGGAGGTCAGACATGGCTTCTCAGGGCTTTGTTCAGCTGGTCCTTGGAAATCTCCAAGGAAGGAGGATGCATAACCTGTTGGGTCCCCACTGCACTGCTTGGATGACCTTGTGGTGCCCCCAGTTAGCAACAAACCTACCCAGACAGAATGTCTGATGGCAGATAGGTACCACTTTCACTGCAGGAGGAGGTCTCCCACTACTGCCACAATCTGTATGCTCTTGGTAAAGTTGCCCCAAAGAGAGGTTTCTTCCCTGATCTGCTATGAGGGAACTGAATTTATTTTGGAACTACAGACCTGCAGGTGGAGAAATAGCCTTCTGCCAGAAGTTGCAAGCTTTCAGCCTTCCCTATCTCGAGAGTTAAAGATTTAACTTTTTGTTCTAGTGGCTTCTTTTTTTTTCATTCTCTTTTTCTTTTTAAAGCTTTTTTCTAGTGTTTGTGAAAAGGACAAAATTGAATAACCCAGTAATGAATTCCTAGGGTAAAAGTATCTTTACTTTTCCTCCTTGGTACTGCATTTCAATCCTGATCTTCAAAAATCATTCCTTGCAGGTTGAGGCAGTAGTTCAGAGTCTTTGGCCTTAGGATAGCACCATCATGACAAATGCTTATCATACAGTGTGTGTGTGTGTCAGATGTTGAGAATGTGTTTCAACACAAGCTCCTGCTACATTACATAGAAAATGCCTGGGGGTGATAGTGATTGTTCACTACTTGGTATTACAATATGGGGTTGTTATTTTTTCAGTAGCTGCTATCTGAAGAAAAACAATACAGAATTTTAAATAGAAAGTGCTTATAAAGAATTTATTCCTAACAATATTTTGTCAGTGCAACATTTCCAGAAGAATATACTGAATTTAAGGAACTGAAAAACAGGGATTTTCAGTTTTTTAAAAATTCTTTTCTCCTTTGTGAAATTCTCAGATGCTTTATAACAGCCTTGAGAGTTAAGAACTAAGGACTTTAAATGTAGTTATGCTTTAAGTTTGGAGTGTCACTCCTTAAAATTAATAGAATTAGCTCACAAAAACTTCATTTTAGGTGAAATTATAATCTTATTTTTATCAGTAGGAGTTTTATGGTAATAAGCCTGTAGTTCAGAAGTGAGAAAGGGCTTGTGAATATGTAGCAAAATATTGGAAATATGGTAAAGTAGATTATTAGTGACAAAGTAATAATTTTCAGTATGAAAAGTCTACTGGGAAACATTTTTTATGATCAGGCAAAATGAATAAATGTGAGCATGAAAGTTTCTCTGTCAGCAGCTGTTTGCTATGAACACAAGGCAATGATATGAACACAGGAAAGAAAATATTTTAAAGTATCTCTGCAGTACCACCTGATAAAAGCTTGCAACTTCAACTGCTACTTTGCAGTTCATAGGGACTATTTAAAATGTATGCAAAGGAAGAAGTGCAAGGAATAATAGCCAGAGCTGTTACTGTATAAAAGACAGTATTGAATTTGCTTTTGAATGTGGGTAATCAGGGATCTTAATGTTGTTACAGAAAAGAAAACCACTCTGTGTTCCAAGGCCTGTATTTACACATTACAGCTTTTGAGCCAAGAAACTTACTATATTTTTATATTCTTTGTTAAATAACAGACTTCAATTAACTTTATGTGAATTTACCTGAGAAACTTTATTGGATTCTGCTAACTACTCTGCTGTCCTTCGGACGAAAGGATCCCCCTATTTTTGACTGTCAGTTGATCCATTAGTGAGACAGAATAGTGGAAGGGGAGTGTGGAAGGGGAGTGTGGAAGAAAGCACTGTTTGTTAGAGAGGAGTTACTAGACAATGATTAAAAACAAAATGATGAAGCTTCCAAAAATAAATATTATAGTACTTGACATTTTGATTCTTCTCTCCTCCTGAGATATTTTTGTACCACTTCCTTTCCTTCTTGAATAATATATTTGTTTCCTTTACAAAATACTTTCATTGTTTTCCACTGTACTTAATTTTCAGAATGGAAACATGACCTAAGAAGAGTATTGTTGTCTGTGAAGATAAGACACAATGCATTCCAGTGCTATCCTTCCCTTTTCAGCTCTGTGAGGAGTAGAAGAATGGAAAAAAAAAAAAAAGTTAGCCACAGGGAATAAATACCTTGAATATGGTCATAAGTGAAATCAAAGCTGGCAACAGTTTCATCATCCATAGTTTAAAAGAAAGAAAGGAAAACAGAAATGTACCTCATGAACAGACTGAGCCAGATAATGGGTGGGGAAAATTCTGACTATTTATCTCTCTGGTATCCAGGTCAAGCAGATAACTTGTGTTTTAATACTCCATTTTCTCTTAGCCAGAACCTGCTTTACATGCTACTATCAGGGACTGGTTAAGTTCATTCTCCATTTTCTTAACTCATCCTTATCATAAACTACTAAACTTGGCTCCCAGCGAACTTCTGTCTGAACCCTGCTAAAGTTCAGGGCCTGAAGCCAGAGATATCTTTTATTCCTTTTCACTGACTATTCCTACACATTGCAGGGTGTACTTAGGGGAAATCTGTCAGCAGGAATCTCATATTACCTCCTCTAGATTTTTTTTCACTTCCTCACTGTCTTTTCTTTATGGTCAGTCCACGTGTCTCTGCAGCAGTATTTGTCAGGACCTACTAAGTGGGTGGCTGGGCCAGTTGCATCCAGATGAATGTGCACAGAGGTCAGCAACAGGCATGTTTTGCAGTGCAAGCAGCACAGGGACAGATTGCTGTACAGGCAGAGGATTAACTATGTGAAAATACAATTCAGACAAGGCCCATGACAAATATTATGAAAATGATCTGCAATGAGGAATTTGAGGAGGCACTCAGTGCTGCAGTCAGCACTAAATCCCTTCTATTTTACGACCCAATAATCAACCTGCTGCTGTGATTATCAGAGTGGAAGAGGATGAGTGGTGAGAGTAAGTGGTTGTTGGTATGGTGCCCAGACCTACCAGGACCCTGAAGCAGCTCCAGCAGGAAGCTATCCCCATTTGACATTCTTGCAGTCTAAGCAGATAATAAGGATCTGCGGAAGAAGAGCCACTTGTAGAGGGTCTTAATTCAGTTGCCTTTGTCCTGTATTTGTTCTGATCAAAATCCTTTCTTCACCCTTTTCTCTACTGTCCCAAAGACAGTGAAAAGCTAATAATGCCAGGAGACACAGTAGAATATCATCACCTCAGAAAAATGTCATCTAACATTCTGCAGCTTTACCAGCATGGATTTATTCTCTCAGACACAATTGTCACTACCTACTAGGCCTGCCAACAGTTTCAGTAAAATATCTTTAAGAAAATGTCTCAGTTTTTCTTTTCCCTTCCTTTCTTTTCTTAGTAAAAGTCCTACTTACTCCCAGCAGGAGACAGTTTTCTGGCTGATTAAAATGTCTGCATCTGTAAAACCGGCAATGATAACAAACTTGGATAAAATATCGCCAAACTGGCTTTTTCGATTTTAGTTAATGATTTCTTTCCAGTTCCTTTTCAGTCTGTGGGAGCTCTTTGGTATTTTTAATAAACCAGCTACTCCTGGGGAGGTATGATATCCTATGGGTGGGAATTCATCCATTAAGAAGTGCCTACATAATTACTACACCAAGACCATGAATGAAATCTGAGACATGCGCAGGCTTCCTTGTATTTTTGGCTGTATCTTGCCTGAATTGCTGTGGTCTCATGAGCCCTTTTCCACTCCAAACCTGCAAAGAAAAGAGAAGCATTGCCCTGGAGAGCTGGTATTACAGAGCAATGGCATGAATGATTTCCAAGCCAAAAAGGATTTTAAACAATACAGATTTAGGGTAAGTTCAGTTAGTTCACCTTGACTGCAAAAAGAAAGATGAGGTTTGGAAATGTTCCTTGTTCTATAACTGTTTCAGCAGCCAGAAGTAGCAGTGGGGGATAAGGAGGTACAGATGAAGCTAACTTGGTTTTAAGCTTTAAAACTCTCCCTTGGATGAGACTGAAGTTAGCAACCCAAATCTATCCTTTCCTCTAGTCTCAACTCTGTCTTCATTTCCTACATGCAGTCTTGAGTGAGCTGCGCTTGAGGATCCAGTTTGGAAGGGTCACTCTTGTTGACACACATTGTTTTTGTCTTTATCTGTTGACTCTTTTCCCCAGGATATCAGGAATCACAAAGTACTGTATTAGAGCCCCCAGAAAATAGCATTGCATATGGATAAGAAAAGATTATTACTCTAGGCAGCTTTCAAAGTCGTAAAGGGTAGATGTGCTCTTTCATTGGTACAGAAGTCAGGGAGTGGATTGGAGGGAAGAAATAAATACGTTCAAAGGACAGGCTGCTCTGCACACAATGTAGAATTACAGTGTTTCTTTTTGAGTTAGCTAATGCAACCCGTCAGCAGCAGCAGAGTGGCTTCTTTGTAATGAAATTCAGCTTCTTAGATTGTACTACAAGTTGAACTCTTGCTGGTCAGTGACTTCAAAAAGAGTTAAGGATCACTGATCAATTACCATGCTTTCTTGTACTCAAGGGGCAGGATATCTGATTAATGACCTATGACACAAGCTTCACCTGTCCTGTGGAACCTGCATACCAGCTGAATACCAAGATAACAAATTAACAAAGCATTTTGTATGACCTTTATTGAAGAAGCCTATGTGGGCTGGAGGTCAGTTTTGCAAGTGCAAATGCACAGTTATTTTTAATTACACATAAGCTGTTCTTATCCTCTGAAACAGCAGAGAGGATTGTGAGGGAGTTTTGCCATCAAGCTTGCCATGTGGATGCACCTTTCTTGTTTCTTTTATGGGTCTGGATATTTTTCCAGTGTCTAATCTTAGAACTCCACAGCATTTTTTTTTTGTTTGTTTGGTTTTTTTTTGGTTTTGTTTTTGTTTTGTTGGTTTGGGTTTGGTTAGTTTCGGTTTGGGGGGTTTTGTGCAGTTTTTTGTTTGCTTTTGTTTGTTCAGGTTTTGGGGGGTTTTGTTTTCTGTTTTAAATGAATGTGCTACAACTGACTTCTTGTTTATAAGTCTGATTCTAGTTTTTTGTTTATTCCATTAACTGAGAATTTCCCTTACTTTAAGAGTCAGTAAGAAGTCAGTGTAAGAGAGGATAGATTTGCTCAGGGCAGCTTGTGTATTACAGCATGTTGTACTAATTGGAGTTTCCTAAGGACTGATGGCTTCATGCCCAGGAACTACATGGCTTAAATCCAGCTAAGAGGTGACACATGTAAATAACCAAAGGCTGGACTTCATCTGCCAAGATGAGATGGAGCCTTGTAGCAAACAGTTATAAAGGAATCTGTTTCTTATGGATAGTGCTGTGTCATGTAGCTGCATCAAGAAAGCCAAATACCCTCAAGCTATGGACTGAACTGGCTAATTTGGGGGCAACATTTTCAAAGAAGAAAGCATCTTCCTTCATAGGCGTTTGTAAAGCTTTCCTCTGCTCCTCAGCACTTTTATACTAGAGCTGGATATACTTTGTATACTAGTATACTTTGTATACTAAAACATAAGGAGATCTGAACATCAACATTGTTTTATTGACACTACTGAATAATGTGGAAAGGTGATGGAGTAGCTCATTCTGCAGTTCATTGCTAAGAACATGGAAGAAACGAAGGCTATCAAGGGTAGCCAGTATGCACTAACCAGAGGGAAATTATGTTTGACTAATCTGATAGCCTTCTATGATTGTGTGATTGAATGGGTAGATGCAGGGAAAGCAGTATATGTTGTCTGCCTTGACTTCGGCAAGGCTTTAGACACTGTCTCCCGTAACATCCTCATGGCAACATCAGAAAATGTGGGTGAGTGGACAGTGGAATGGATTGAGAACTGGTTAAACAATAGAGATCAGAGGGTCCTGAACAACGGTAGAGAGTCCAGTTGCAGACCTGTGACTAGTGGTGTTCCCCAGGGGACAGCACAGTCTTATTCAACATCTTCATCAGTGACCTGGATGAGAGGGCAGAATGTATCCTCAGCAACTGATGATGCAAAAGTGGACGAATGGCCAGTGTATCAGAAGGCTGTGAGGCCATGCAGTGAGATCTGGACAGACTGGAGGGCTGGGCAAAGGGGAACCTTATGAGGTTCAGCTCTGAATAGGTATAGAGTCCTGCACCTGGGGAGGAATAACACCATGCACCAGTACAGATTAGGGGTTGATCTGCTGGGAAGAAGATCCATGGAGAAGGGCCTTGGAGTACTGGTGGATAATAAGTTATTCATGGGACAGCAATGTGCCCTTGTGGCCAGTGACATCCTGGGGTGCATTAAGAAGAGAATGTCCAGCAGGTCAAGGGAGGTTCTCCTCCCCCTCTACTCTGCCCTAGTGAGACCAAATCTGTGTTTTCATTGTGTCCAGTTCCAGGCTTCTCAGGACAAGAGGGACAGGGATGTGCTAGAGAGAGTCCAACAGAGCGCTATGAGGATGATCAGGGGACTGGAACATCTGTCTTATGAGTAAAGGCTGAGAGACCTGGGGCTGTTTAGTCTGGAGAAGAGAAGACTGAGAGGGGATCTTATTAATCTTTTAAATAGCTGAAGGCTGAGTGACTAGAAGAAGGGGCCAGTCTGTTTTTGGTGGTACCATGTTATCGGATGAGGGACAAGGGACATAAACTGGAATGCAGGTAGTTCCACCTCTAGACTGGGAGAAGCTTTTTGTACTGTAAGGGTGACAGAGCACAGGCTGCCCAGAGAGGTTGTGGAGTTTCCTTCTCTAGAGACTTTCAAGACCTGTCTGGATGCATTTTTGTGTGACCTGCCCTATTTGATCCTGCTTTGGCAGGGGGATGAGACTCAGTAATCTCCAGAGGCCTTTTCCAACCCCTACCATTCTATGATCTGAAAAATTCACCTCAGTGATGGAAAGTAATACAGAAAATTACTAGAGATTATTGATTCTCTTGGGATCTCACAAGTAAACAAAGTAAAATTTTCATTACTACTGTTTGAAAAGAACTGAAATCCATGTAGTGTTTCCTTCTCTTTCAAAAGATACCAGACAACTCCTAAGAAACTGTTGGATGAATTTGTATAATAATTTGTACAGGGTGAATATCTTCCACTTATGTCTAAATAACAGCATGTGGTGGTGTAGAATTTCAAGGGTATCTTGTAAGTTTAGAAAATGAGAATCAACCATGGATCCAAATATATAAGCTGCTCTCCTGATACATCTCCTCTAGATAGAGGCAGACAGTACTGGGTGTATTTTTAATGCTTGGTCTTACAAGATGTCTAGCTTCATTGGGAAGGTCCATGAAGAATGTAAAAGCTAAGGAAGTCACTGAACCTCCTAGCCCTCTGAGACTCTTTACCAGCTGCAGAAACCATTAAATATCTGTATCATATGTTGTATTTTACAAGAAAACAGTTAAAGTTTTTTCACAGTCTGAGGGCACTTAACCTCTGGGCAAGATAATGTAGTCTGTGAATTAGGCTGCCAGAGCAGTATACCCTTTCTTTTCCAGCCTTTTAATTTTCAGGAAAAGCCTATACATCCACTATTCCAGAGCAGTGTGTGTAGTATCCTTACAAAATCTGTTATGCAAGTCCTATGATTCATTGAAATGAACTTCAAAACTTCCTTTGATTTCAGTAGCAGATTCTCCTTGTATTAGAAGTACACAGTAGGCTAAAACTCATACAAAGAATTAATCAAATCTCCTGTATTGTTAATAATACCCTAAATTATTGAATTGATACAGTTTTTAAAATGCAATTTATGTTCTACCGCCTACTGCTGCTAGACAACTGCCTGTTCAATTTTGACAAAGAAAGGGATGATCTTTTTATTTTCTGAACTACACCGTATTGTACTGTTTGGGTTTACTGATTACAAAAAGAAATGTTAAAAACCAAAGAAATATCGTTTTAACTGGTATCATTACCTGTGATCCTATATTTTTTACACATTTTTTAGCATGAAAATAATAAAAAAGTTATATCAACCTCAGCACATTTCTTTCTGTGGAAAATTCCTTAAAACACAGTGGACAGCACTACTTGTTAACATGCCAGTATTCCGCTTGCCCAACTCATAGAAATTAATATCTTATTGTCAAGAAGGAATACTGTCATGAAATATGCTCTCTAATAGAAAGGAAAAATGCTCTTCAATAGAAAGGAAAAATTATTTAAAAAGCATCTCGCCCAGATACAGACCCGATTATGATCTCTCAACGTAATCCCCTGGGAGTTTTTCATTACTATTTTTTAAAGATCAAAAATATCATCTGAAAAAAACAAATATAGAGTAGATGCTTACGTATTACTGCATTGTAGAAAAAAATGGAGAGAATGGAAGTCTTCAGCATAATCAGATCTGATAAACTATGAAAACTGCATATATCAAGTAAACTGCAGTTTACAAGATGCAGACTTTTTTTATGCATGTGCATAAGGAACTAAGAACAGACTCATGCTTGAACATAAATGAGAACTTAATTGACAACTCCCACAATTATCTGTGTAACAATACAGACACGTAATTAGTATTAAAATAAATTTGCAAGCCAAAGATTATTACAGAAAATGCAGTTTTACTGCAATAAAGACTAGTGACAGGAAGATAACTAAATTTCAGGAATGTTCTTAGAGTCTGTTCTTTAATTATTCTCAAAAGATATTCATTTTACTCCCAGTGAAATCCAAGAGGTTTTTTTCAGCAGTGTTAATGTGGCAAAAGCAGTGGCTGAAGGCATTTTGTGAAAGTGGTTGCTAATACGATAATAACTGTGTAAGCAACCAAATGTCTTATCCTAATAAGAAAAGTAGGTGACCACGGTATGTGCTACAAAGATACCACTTTTCTCAACTTTGCAGGGTCTAGCTGCATTTCAGATAGCAGTCTGCCAATGCAACCAAAATAATTGGCAGCCAAATCTGTGTTTTCATAAGGGTCTCCTCTTTCCCAGTTCTTAATTCACTTCTACCTCTATGACATACACTAATGCTATTAGAAATAACAGTATATCTGCCTTCCTGTCTCACTGAGAATGAATTTCTGCTGATCTAATTGAGAAGGAACTTCTTGGCTCATTTATAGGAAGGAAAGTACCTGATTATTTTAAGATCACTCCAGAAATTGTCATCTTGCTGCTGATTTCTACTCTCCACACAACTGATGTTACGTTTCCACAATGTGAGACCTTGACTTTTAACATAAAACTTAGTAGGATACAGTCTTGGGGGAGATAAGAATTAATCCCTCTTCTGTAAAGATGTTCTACCTCATTCTAACATGACTATTTTTAAATGTTCACTGTCTAAATTCAGAGCTTATATCACTTACAACACTAATACTCCTTATATGTAGGTCACCTATAGCCACAACATGTAAAGTCACTACCTATGCTGCTGCTACTATCCTAGATCTAAGTTAAATATTCCAATAAATATCTATCACTCTAAAGCTTGGGATCTCATAAAGATGCCACTGTTCACTGTTCTTAGGTTTTGTGCTTTCGCTTATTGTGTTTCCACTCATTTATTTCCTGACGTTTCCTTTTATATTTGTTGCATCCTAGTTTGGTTTTTGGTTACTGGAGTTTGGCTCAAGAACTTTCAGTATGGCATCATAGGAGATGTGAGATACCAGGGGATGAGGGTAAGACAGGGCTTCTGAACAATGCAGTTCAATTCCATATTAAATGCATAGATTTCACCCACTATTTTTTTTAAATAAATATTGAACTAAAAATTCTCTGCTTGTTTAAGGACAAATATATTCTTCCTCGTCTCAGCAAAGATGATTCCTCCCTTTCATTTTTAAATGAAGTGGGACACCTGCCATACAATTGAAATTAATTGAAGAAAACAGAAATTGCATGGGAAAAACACATTTTAATTTTGAAAGATATCTTAAAGACAAATATTCTCAGTTAAAACATTAGAATGTTTTCAGTGTTCCACTGGAAACATTCCTCTGTTTCATCTAAATTCTTTTATAAATCAAAAGACTTTTTGTTGATGTTCTGCCAAATGTATATTTTGCCTTTTTTGAGGGATCTGGAGCAGTCAACTGATCTGGTTGCTGTCTTGAAGTCTCATGCGCACTGGGGATATGTTGTTGGCTCTAGTCAGCTGCTTGAAGGATGTCCTGGGTTACCCCTTCCCATCAGTAACTCTGGCAATCAGATGCATGGAGGAGGATTATCAGCCACTGAGTCTGCAAGACTTAGAGAGACTTGGAACACCATCACAGAGTTTGCTACATGGGGGAAGGGCTTGTACTCATCAGAGAAAAATGGAAGTTTCTGATTGCAGCCAGGAGATCTGGTAAAGATATTTGTCTGATATGATCCAGGATTTTTCACCCAATGATGTCTCTAGCAATTTTTGTCCAAACAAAAATCTTTCCTTGAAGTACTGCTACTGCTAAAACAACAAACACACTGTGCAATTTTGTAGAGCCTTTTCTAATTGTACAGCTATTTAATTTGTTTTAATATTTCCTTTTTTCTTTCATTTTCTTTTGCAATTGCTCCTTATGCTAAGGAAGAAGAAACCTTGAGGAAATAGAAGGCAACTGCTGTTTTCTGTAAGTCTTTTTAATTCATTATATTTTTTTTATCTGTTGCTCATCCCCTCCCTCCCCCTATTACAAGAGCTTCTATCTCATGCCACAAGCAAATATAATTTCTGTTGTTGCTTCTTTGCAAAATCCAATTTGTTATGATGTATTATGCATGCCGGTATAATTGCAGAGGAGGAGTTAAATTGAATGACAGTTTAAAGAGGTGCATTCCTTTGGCTGTGTCACTCAAAAAGAGCAGTGAAAAGAAAAGTGGGACAAATTGATGCCCTGATGAAAGTATTAATCTGCTAAGATTTCAGATGAAACAATAAGACTGCCCTAATCAAGCCATATCCTCTGGAGAACAAAATGATGGCAAGGAATTCTGATACAGAGAAGATTACTATAGTCTCAGCAGCAACATCAGTGATAATATCTACCGTAGTCTTTGTGTATATATTACTAGCAATTAAAAAAGTGCTTGTCAGTACCAATTTTAGCATAAATCACTTTTTTCAAGAAATGTGAGAGTTTTATGAGATCCTGTATAATGAGTTCATCTTCTGCCATTTATTTTCTTAGAAAGGATAGATAAAATATGTATAAAGAAGAGCAAAAGAGCAAGGTAGGTAAGTATTCCAAGTGAAATCTCTTTAAAGAAAATGTGTAAGATTTTCATTGCAAATGAGGATAGAGGTTATAAATACAATAAATTACACCTTTGTAATTCCTGTGCTGAGGAACATGATGTATCCATTAAAATAATGGTAAAGCATTCTATACTTTTTATTTTATTCAACAAATTGCAGTGGTAAAAAAGCAGCTTTTAAAGTCAAGCTTTTATTTTTTACACTTTACGTCACTGAACTTCTATTCCTTTGTAAAGTTTTAGAGATGTTCTGAATGTCTTGGTGTCATTTGTTTCTGCACTCTTTCCTGAGTCTGTCCCAGACAGCTGAGATCAGATGGTAACAGATATGTGGGGCAGGAAGATTTAAGTAGTAACTTTTGATTCACTGGAGACTTCATGCTTGAAAATTCGAAGTTACTCACAGATGCCTACTGTGGGAAAGGGCCATGGAATCCAGGATTATTCCATTCCCCCACTGCTGCACTTTGTCCTGCCCTAGGTCTTCAAAAACAGAGCTCTTCATGGTCCTTGAGCAGAGGAAAGAATTTGTTGGTGGTCTAAACTGGTTATACTGGTCTCTACAATACAAACCTATGAAGGCCTGCATGCAACAGCAAAGTAAGACAGAACCTTTCACAGTCTTTAATCTCGTAGGAACCTGATGAGATAAATCAACTTTTCAAATTAACAAACAGAAGTAGTTTTTTAGGGGCAGGTGCTGTCTGACCAATCTAATCTCCTTTTGTGATCAGGTGATGCACCTGGTGGATGAGGGGAAGGCTGTGGATGGAGTCTACCTGGACTTACACCATCTCCCACAGTATTCTCCTGGAAATGCTGTCAGCCCAGGACTCAGACAGGAGCACTCTGTGCTGAAGGCCACCAGGGAGTGGTGCTGAACGGTGCTGATCCAGTTAGAGCCCGTTCACCAGTGGTGTCCCCCAGGGATCAGTGTTGGGCCCAGTTCTGTTTCGTATCTTCATTGATGATTTAGATGAAGGGATTGAGTCCATCATTACCAAATTTACAGGTGACACTAAGTTGGGGGGCAATGTGGATCAGCTGGAAGGCAGGAGGGCTCTGCAGAGGGACCTGGACAGACTGGAGAGTTGGGCTGATTCCAACGGGATGAGGTTCAACACGGCCAAATGCCGGGTCCTGCACTTTGGCCACAACAACCCCATGGGGAGCTCCAGGCTGGGCACAGAGTGGCTGAGAGCAGCCAGACAGAGAGAGACCTGGGAGTCCGGATTGCCAGGGAGCTGAACATGAGCCAGCAGTGTGCTCAGGTGGCCAAGAAGGCCAATGGCATCCTGGCCTGTTCCAGGAACAGTGTGGCCAACAGGTCCAGGAAAGTGATTCTTCCCTTGTACTCAGCACTGGTGAGGCCACACCTCGAGTACTGTGTCCAGTTTTGGGCCCCTCAGTTCAGGAAGGAGATTGAGGTGCTGGAGCAGGTCCAGAGAAGAGCAAGGAGGCTGTGAAGGGACTCCAGCACAATCCTATGAGGAATGGTTGAGGGAGCTGGGGGTGTTCAGTCTGGAGAAGAGGAGGCTCAGGGGAGACCTCATCACTCTCTACAACTCCCTGAAAGGAGGTTGTAGCCAGGGGGAGGATCAGTCTCTTCTCCCAAGTAGTAAGACAAGAGGGCAGGGACTTAAGCTCTGCCAGGGGAGGTTTAGGTTAGATATTTTAGGAAGAAATTCTTTACAGAGAGGGTGATGAGGCATTGGAATGGGCTGCCCAGGGAGGTGGTGGGTTCTCCATCCCTGGAGGTTTTTAAGAAGAGACTGATGTGGCACTGAGTGCCATGGTCTGGTAAGCACAGTGGTACTGGATTAAGGTTGGACTTGATGATCTCAGAGGTCCTTTCCAACCTGGCTGATTCTGTGATAATTAAGTGGGAAATAGCAGCTGAGTCCAACTGGTAGCTGTAGTATCATATCAGTTTATTCTTCAGGAGTATTGCATTTCAAAGTAAAATGTCCTGCCCATTTCTATTGAACATCAATGAACTAGGGAACTCGAAACACCTGGAACCTCTGCTCATTAAATATCTAAATATTTTTATGTGCAAATCACCATAAGCTATTATTTGTGGAAGTTTGGCCTTCGTGTGATTTTGAAAATCACCCCCCTGAACTTTTCAACATGAGCCAGTACATGAATTCTAAAATCCTTATTAAGAACATTGGAAAATCTGATAAAAGAATGCAAGCCAGGTCCTCTTTTCTTGATAAACTACTTAGGTATAAATACTACCAGATGAGAAACAAGTTTGACATTGCAGGTACAACATTATGAGATCTCCCCAAGTATCCTGGAAGGGAGGAAACAGTGACTTGGTGGAGTGGGGTTTCTTTTATTTATGTATCTATGTATGTATTTTTAAATTTTAGTGTTCCAAGAAACATTGAATTCTTCTCTTTAAATCTGAGTTCAGATAGAATCAAGTCCCTGCATACTTATGGACTGAACAGGATCCTATGCTAATTGTTTTAACCAAGTGAAGATCAATTCAAAGGAAAAGACCTCATGCATAATAGCCTTTTTCTGAGTGCTACTTAGCAAGTCCATTATAAATAGTATCTGTTTATTATTTCCTCAGAGCTGTCTTATCAAACTCTCATAGAAATGAGATCTATCTAAAAGCGTCTTTAGAAATTGCAGACATACACATTGAAGAGAAGTGCTACTATTCATGAAAATAGTCTTTTTACAGGATATTTTTGTACAAAGAGAAATATTATGTTTGGCAATTTCTTTTCAAAAAGACACTTTAGGCTCCTGTAATAAATAGAACTGTTATCAACACACATGCAAAAAAAGTCAAGTGACTGCAAATTCTTACAGAAGTGTCATGTACTTCAGTTACAAATACTTCTTACAGTCACAGAGTTGTATGGTCCTGAATAGAATTGAAGTACTCAGAAAACAAAACAAAACAAAACAAAATCCTTCCAAGTTTTAAGCATTTTTTGTGCCAGCTATCCCAGCTGGTGAAAAAGTAATGTACCAGTGCAAGTATGGCATATGTTTTCAGAGCTGATGACCTAAATTTTCAGAACACTTGTCTTTCCCACAGCCCTCAGTATGTGAGTGCCAAGTGCTTGGAAGATTCAAGCTACCAGCTCAGGTGAGAGTAGCCCAGGCAGCTTCACACAAAGCATCACTCCCAAAGAAAAGGTGAGAGAATTGGTATACTGATGCATTTCAGAAACACTCAGCTGCTGAATAGACTGCATAAGCCTGCATAAGGTAGTCCTGGCATCTCTGTGGCTACAAGCCTCAGGACCATGGATCCACAGAATGGAAATTGCCAAGGCACAATATTTCACAGGTGAGAGAGGAGTAGTTCTGCTTCTAAAGTTCTGGCACTAAATGGAAAGACAAAATATTTTTAAAAGGGTTGCCTAAGCTGTTCCTTTCAATTTCAGAGCAGATGAGACACTCTGCTCATAAAAAAACTGTCACTGAGTTCTGACATGAAAATCCTAGTGGGTGCATACATGGAGTAAAGACTCTTGCATACACAGTATCTTATGAGCATGCAAAATCAAGTAATTTATTTTAGAAATCAATAGTGAAATTAATAGAAACCAATCAGTTGTCATTTAGTTCCTATTTAAGCACAGTTTTATCTCCATGTATTTTTTTCTCTGTCCTTTTGTTAGAAGGTAGTTATTACAGATTGTCACTCATTTGCTCTCACTAGGTGGAACACTTTTAGTCAGATAGTTCATTACACATAGAAGCAGGCAGATGTGAAAGAGTTTTGTGCAACCATTAAGCAAGACCTATAAAGTTTGGCTCAGGCAAGCTTTCTTACATGAAAAATAACCTTATTCCTAAAGCCCAGTTCAGAAGACAAAGCACTGCCATTTCCTGACGACCTGTGTAACTGGTTTCAAAATACTTTCAGTACTACAGGGGTAGAAGGTGGGTCTAATGCATCCAGGCCACATTGATTTAGACTCTTCATGCTGCTCTGAATACTTGATAACCAGTTGCCCAAAGAAACCACACAGGCTAGATGGGATCACAAGTTTATCAATATAATGAATTTCAGTGTCCTTTAGGAAGATTCTCTTTGTGGAAGATGGAAGTGAAGAAAAAAAGATACAGCAGCCTCGCAGTAGGTTATCCATAGAACAATCCCTAAGATTCAGTTAAAGGTGATTTCTGCTCCCTTTTAAGAATGGCATAATGAGAAAAGGCTCCACACATTATTATTATATAAACGTGAATCATTGACAGGTGCCTTTCCCTTATTGCTCTCTGTGTTATAGCTCAAAGAATAAAAAAAACCACCTTTCTTTTAAAGGTACTGTATTCCAGTTCCTATTTAAAACAGGTCATTTGAAAATAGCTGCTGGCATTGTTTTTTTGTCTGTTACTTGGATGGATAGGTCAGTTTGAAAAAGCTTCCTTCCCTGACTTCTAAATATAAGATAGAAGTGTATTGTCAATCATCTTTCTGCAGTCCTTTTTTCTGCATCGTATCATGATGTATCATCTAAGAATGAGCATTATTATAAACATATTATATAATTATATATATTGACTGCAGATTTAAAAAATTGGTATCAAGAATTACTGAATTTAGTCTGGAGTATTTAATACAGAAAACTCTTTTCTTGATTTAAAAGCAGCTGATAGGATTCTTCACATTTTTAAATACCACAGCTTTTCAAACAAGCTCAGTTTTATCACCTTGTACTATAGATTATAAATGTCTTTAGAAATAACAGGATCACTGTTATTAGAAATTTTAAAAGACCTCTTCAGTCATTAAGTCATCCTCCTTTCAATTGGAACTATGCTATTCTCAGTAGAGCATGTGCCTTTTCATGGGAGATTTATTGGGTACTGCCCTGTTCAAAACAAAACATACCAAAACCAACCAACCAAAAAAAAAACCAAACCCCCAAAACAGAAAAACAACAGATAAAATCTTGAAAATAAATAACTGTCCTCTATACTTCCCTCCTAAGGCTATGCATCAGGCAGCTGCATAAGGAAACAACCCCAAATATGTGGCAACTTCTTCAGAAATGCCCCTCTTTGCTGTACATGTTACACTGGCAAGATTTCAATCTGCACCTGCTATGACATTAACACAGTTTCACAGAACAGCCCTATCAACTATATGTTAAAGACTTTCAGAAGTCAGTGGGTTTCAGTGAATTACAGCTTCTTTTCTAGACTCTGACCTGGAATCTATCCTACATGAAGTCAAGAGCAGATGAGGACAGAGCAGTCCCATTGCTTTCACTTGCACATGCTCCATGCAACTGGTGCAACTTGGAGTAGTCTTGAATGTACCATGAACTTCGTAGGCCTTTGAGTCATCTCCTGGCCTGTGTAATTCCAAGGAAAACAGGAGAGCATAGTCTGGGCAGCCCTGAATGACAGGCAGCCTCAGTGGCTGCTGTGGAGTTTATAGTGCTGTTGGCCCAATGTGAGCTCAGTGAACACAAAATGACATATGGATGTAAGAATTTCTTCAGGATAGCAGCTTCAGTAAGCAGCTTAAACATGAATCCAACTCAAAGCTCTGCCAACACATCATGAAGAATCAGGTACTGATTCAAGACTGAAGACTTTCTCTTCTATTTTTTGTGCCTTTATGATTTGTATGGGTTTATTTCCTCATTCTGGAATTTATTAAAAAAAAAAAGGCATATCAAAAGGGAAACAGGTTTCACAGTGTTAGCTTTGAAGCTTGTAATCTGCCACAGAAACCTTACTGAAACTTCCAACATTGTTTGCCCCGCAGAGAGCAGGTGAAAACATGACTTGGAACAGCATGACAGTGGCTCTCAGCGCCAAATGCATCAATTAACAAGAAAATCCTCCTGCCCGCAAATTCTGTCTGTGTTCAATTAGAATGAAAATTTAACAGAAAACTAGATGGATTAAAGAGTACTTGTTTTTCTTTGTCTCCGGTAGCATAAATTCAATATAATGCAACTTTGTTGTTTTGTTTGTACTAATGTAGTTGCTTGCTTAGTCAGGCATTTCTGCCCCAGCCTACTTCAGCTACGAAAGCTGCTGGTGCTGCTTGCATTCTTTTCACATTGTGTATACAATGAATTTGTATTATCTGTTGTTTGTTTTAAACTTCTGACTTTGTTTTGCCAAGGCTATCTGTTTTTAAATTAGTAATTTTCACTCCCTCATGCAATTCTTCTAAATTACTTTTTGGAATACTGGCTATTAATATTTTAGGTAGCTTTGATGTTTTACTTTATAGTCTTCAATTTTATTTTACATTTCACAGGTTCCTAGTTGCAAATAATCCTACAGGCAATTTTCTCACATTGCAACTATTCCTTGAAAGATATGCTAATGTAGCAAGCCACTTGCAATACTGGGGGTTAAGTTAATCACCCAAAATGAGCTGTATTACTGTCAGTGGTATATAAAGACATCCCATAGTGAATTACTAGGCAGACTAGCATTAAAGCTGCTTTATAGAATACCAGAACCTGAAGGTGTGCAGAAATAAGCATTAATTTCAGAATCAACTGAGC
This sequence comes from Florisuga fusca, assembly GCA_038090715.1. Classification (NCBI taxonomy): domain Eukaryota; kingdom Metazoa; phylum Chordata; class Aves; order Apodiformes; family Trochilidae; genus Florisuga; species Florisuga fusca. The sequence goes on from JAAWXA010000008.1 coordinate 16,669,916, forward strand.
TAAGGAAGCTGTTTGTTATTTCTAGACTTGAAGTTATGAAACAAATACAATGTTTGTGTTTCCTTTTAAAAATATGCACTATTTCTTGAAAACCCTTTTTGAATCAAAAAAGGAAAAAAATAGCAATTACATTTGTCTATTATTTGTAATATAAATTTGTATATAATCTGTGATTATCTTTGTATATATTAACTGATGATGCCTGCTCTGTGTTCAAGGCCCACAAATAATAAATTGATAGATTAGGTTAGGTCATACAATTTAAAATTAAAATGGAAACAATTCTCATAACCTTAGACTTAATTGCAAGCATCCAGAAGATACGTGCAATAGACATATTTTTAAATTTTTTTCTTTATATGATACATTTCACAATATATGTTTAAACTTATCAAAAAACCCAACATTTCCCTTGGAATTCCCATCTAGTGAATCCATCTATGTCCCCTAGTAAACCAGCAAGGATCTATTGGGATTTAAATGATGAACACTGTGCTAGAAATATACCCCTTTCACCTACTAGTAATCAGATGCTATCAAATCAGAAGTTTCTCTGCTCCATCTGAGCACAAAGAAACATTTAATTATGCAAGCTGAAGAACATAGTTAGGAAATTCTGCCCAGTCTGTTATTGTTGGTTACATCATATGCAGTGCCACAACTGTTCTGTATGGGCAGTAGAATGGGGAGTTTGGGATAGTCTTAATCTGTTCTGCCAGAAGTATACTTCCCTAGTAGTCTGACTGCTTACAGGGAGTCCAAGGGACAGTTCAGGGCTGCATTTCAAAATAGCAGTATTATAATGATCTGTATTTCTGTTTCTTCTCTGGAAAAAAACAAGCAAACAAACAAACAAATAAAAAAAACCCCAAAACCCACCCTGAAATAAGATTTAGTTACTTTGTAGTGATATGCATTTTTATGAGAACAAATACATTTTGAAGCAGAAAAGATAAAGGCTGCGCAGGAAAGGTTTATGTGGAACACAGTATTTATTTGCCATGCATATTTGATATGCGTTCATTAAATACGCAATAGAAATGTCAACATAAAGTGCTGTTTAGATCTTACTATCAAAACAAACTGCATTGGTATTAAAACTGGAATGCACTAATCTTTGGTTAAATACAAGCTTTATTTGCTATCTAGCAAGGAAATGTTTGGTTGAGTCTTGTTAAATAATCATATATTTAGCCTAATTTAATTTTCCCTTCATTTATAAAGTCTCACAGAGTGATATTGTGTCAGTGTAACCAGCACTTTCAGGTGGCATCGTCTACCATTATATGGGTTTTTTCCCATTCTCACAAATTGGCACTCAATTGTTAACAATTATCTCCAGTACATGCCTAATTTAAAAGTATTTTTGCACTCTCTGAACCATGGCCAGTCCTTCTTACAAGGAGGAAAAGCCATCCATCTCTTCAAGGAGTACTTTTGTGTGACATAGTCATCTGACATAACCAAAACAGATAAATGTGTTCATTAGTGAAGTAACTGTGATAGATGTCCATATTTGTGCATTGCAATTTAGAACTAAATACTAAATATTCTTAAATTAGTGTATTTTGGTTAGGTTTGGTTGGGGTTTTTTTCTGGCATATCCATGCTGACTTAAATTATTCCTTTCACCAGATGGGATTCAGGCTTAGTGATGGGTTACAAATACTGAGAAGATTTTTCTACAGCAATCTCTGGAAAATTTTAATCAGGATAGCCATTTAAGAATATAAAATATTAATACACCATATAGTATCACCTGGACCAGCAGTTTATAGGGAGCTTTAAACTGTGGATTATGCCCCCCAGCATAATCATATCTCTTCCTTATGGCCTTGCAATTATTTCATTCTCTGTAATTCGGTTGTCAATGTTCCTGCTGCCTATGTATCTAGTATTTAGGGGGAAGTCTTACTATTACCTTAATCATATTTTACGAAGGAGTTTCGTAGGTGTAGAATTCATCTAAAAACTTTCCCCAAGTCCTTTGGTAGGGTTATCCAGCAATCATCCGAGTGCCTGCAGTGCAGTGCAGAGAAACCTCAGCTAGATTTACATCCAAACAGCAGTAACAATCTAACCAAGGCAGAACTGAGCTCAGCACAGACAATTTGCCTTGCTGAGCAGCTGGGTAAATTAGCTCATGCTGAGCTCTGTGCTGCTCTAGCTGACTGCTGGCAGTACCCAGGCTTGCTAGTTTAAAGCTGGTGAGGGTATTTCTCTGGTGTGCTGCAGTTGTGGCTGCCGTATTTTGGCAGTACAGTGTTAGCATACACTCAAATCATTGCTTTTCTGCTTCTGTGGGTGGATTTTTGTTGGGTGTGTTCCATTAAGTATTTCCTGATTTTCTCACTCCGCCATTATTATTATAATTTTTATCATATCCCCTTTATGTTTTTTTTTAAAAAAAAACCCAACAGCAGTTCATTTTTTCATGTTTTTTGCCTTTGGCCTCTTTCCAGCACTGATACACATTTCAAGTTGGACCAACCAAAGTAAGCAGTATATTATCTCCTTCCATATGCTTCCTACTGCCATCTATATCTGATACATGTGAAGGTCTTCTGTGTGCAATAAATACCTGTATGTTTCCTCCACAGCCTTCAGGGAGATGCAGTTAACCTAATGCCAGCATGACTGCTTCCTCTCCCCGGTATGTCTTGGCCCAGTGTCCTGAAGAGTGTACGTAGAGGGCTTGCTGCAGCCCAGTACCCTTACAGTACACAGCACACGTTCCAGAACATACAAAGGAGTTCTACTGTGCATCTGATATGCTGGCAAAAATTAAACAGACAAGGGTAATAAAAAATAAATTTTGCAAAAATGAAAGATAACTAAAATAGCTGATGTTCAAGTATTTTTATATTCCCTCTCCAAATTTTGGTATGCCTTTTTTTCTATCCTCTTCCAGCTCCCATTTCTTTGTTATTTCTTTGGTTTTCTTTTTATTTCTTTGTACTCCATCTGCTGTGTGTCTGACTCTTTAAAAATAATCTTTGATTGATACAGTATCTTCTCAGTTCATTAAAAGCACAGAAGGTTATGCATTGCTTACGATACAATAATTCAGCACGTATCTTGATATATGAGAAATACAAAGGAAAAGCAACACAAAATTTGTCTCATTCAACAGGTTTATTACAGTTATTTATTTTTTTAATAGCTGGTGAAATAGATACTACCATGAAGGGAGCCAGGCAGGTAGACAGACATACAAGTAGGTCTTTGTACTTTATTGTTTTGGAGGACTGATGAAAAATTATCATCTTTGGCAAAAATTTTAAACTTCATTAGAGGAGAAGGATGCAGAAAAAAGAAAGCAGTACTGTATTTAGGGATTTCATTACATCCTTCATTAAAGATCAGAATGAAAAAACAGGATTTTAATAATGAGGTATAATTCAAAATAATTAGACTATTAGAATTAATGCCTCATTAAAATAATGAGATTTGTATGCTACGTAATTATGCTTGTTTTCTCCTCATTCCAAAATATGGAAGTTTTGTCAATATATTGAACTCACATAAATGCTGTACTGCTAAGGGTGGGTTTTACCATCGCCCTCCCTGCATGTGGAGCAGCCCGAGCTGCCGGGTGTTGGTGAGCACTCCGAGGGACACATAGTGGCAGGGACTGTACCCCTCAGCTGTCCTGAATTTTTTTGAGTAATAATGATGTCACTTTCAAAGTTATCTTTTTGGGGAAAGAGCTGACAGTAAAATGGGTGTTGGAATGACAGGAATATACTGCCCTCCAGGCCTTTTCAAGAAGGAAAAGTATTTCATTGCCACTTGAAGTGACCAGAGACATACATTTGTTTGCAGTCTCATATCACAAACACCTAATCAAAATGGTCTGAAGAGACAGGGAAAGCCATTACCAAGCTGAGCCCAAATATGCCAGGTTTCAGCCTGAGAGGAATTTGCAGCCTGAAGTTATAAGCCACTGAAAATAGGTGTTTATAATGGAAGTGCCATCTTAACCTTATCTGTAGTGGCACTACTGCTTTGCTATAGTATCTCCTCTCCTAGCATCTGTGAAATTGTAATCTGTCCTATGGCTGGTAACTGAGGAGATGATGAAACCGAGGGATACGCTCTGAACTACCTTAATTTATCTGTACTAGGGTTTTACTGACACATAAAAAGGGAAGGTGAGCAGGGGGCGAGGGGCTGCTGTCAGACAGTTCAGTGCCTCAGACGTGCTTGGGAGAAAGGGAAACAGGGCACCAAGGACTGCCTGCATCAGTCACCAGATTATTTTTTTATACCTCAATATTTTTTTCTTTCTCTGCAGCAAACATAGAACAAAATTGTCCATGATGTCTGAAGGCTTAATCTATAATATTTGTTTTTCAGTCTAGTGGACCTAAAAGCAAGCCAATGTGGGACATTGTAGTCCTGCTAATGAAGGTGTTATCTCTGGAAAATTTCTGCATTACTCAGCATTAATGCCTTCTGACTACCAAGCAGTGGAATACGCTGGACTGAGTCATTGTAATTAAAATAGCTCTTCTATTACTGCCTCCATCATGTAGGCATGATGAAAGACACCTGTAATACTATCTTAAAAAAAAGTCACAGTAAATATTTTTTGTTCTATAATCACCTGCTTATTTTGGTCTCCTAAATCATTTGTTTACTTACCTGACTTCTTTGTAGATTGGCTGATTGTATCTTTACTCACACAAATTATCTTTAATGGTCGAACAACTTAATTTATTTTTCAGACTGTTATGTTTCTACCCGTTAGCTCTCAGTAATGTTCAAGAATACAGGATTTTGAGTCCTTAGGAATTTTATTACAAAATTAATTGTTTTCCTGTTTGAACAAAACACTTATGTATTGGGTGTACAAGTGATGTGAGCCTTGAAAGAATTCAGGATTTTAACCTTTGGCAGAGAAAGCTCTGCTTTTAACTCAAGTAATATCTCATGTTACCTGGGGTAAGGGTGAAACAAGGTAGAACTTTAGTCATGCTATTAGTCTGTTCAGACAAATCTGGTGAAGCTTTGGATTTGAGTCTCTACAGGACAAAAAAATTGGCAGAAATATCTGTTGTCCAAAATCATGAAGCCTGAACTACTCCAACTAGCATATCTTTCTGTGTAGTTTTCATTTGTTTCATGTGCATAGCACAGAACTGCCAGAATGAAGGGCCAGAGGGGGTGTCTTTTGGGCACTATGCAGTGCAGCATGGATATAGCCCTCTAGCCTCATTCTGTCAGAAATTGCCCTTGTTAATACCCTGCTTTATCCCTGCGTTAACTTCTGATTCTCTTACAGATGTGTGAGTGCTCTTCCTCTGGCTCACACAGGTACACAACAGCCATCAATGATTTCTCAGCACTTCACATTATTCAGACTTCTGCTAATTCTGGGAACTATTTGGCTATAAGGAACTAAATTTGCCTGAGGGTGTACAGTTTGTTAGTGCCCCCGGGGACAGTCAGTGTAAGCAGAGTTAGAGAGACAACCTGTGTGTGTATGCACAGTCTTGGACAATGGAGCTCTCTGCCTATGTGAAAAGAGCAGATGTATTTCCTGTACATAGGTGACATTTATAATATCATTTTGAAATACACTCTTCCCATATTATTATTTTTTTCTGAAATAAGAGCACGGAAGGTTAAAAAAGAAGGTGAAAAGCAATATAAAATACCATGCATTTTGGAAAACCGGGAAATCCTAAAACAGAGAGGGACATAGATATAAAATGCTTTCACCTTTAGTCCAAATTAAATTGTCAGGAACATTCAACACTGAAGCTGCAGTTCATTACTTTCAGAAGGATGGGCACAGACTCTTTCTCATACTGCATCTTTTATCTGCGTTTGCTTAATTATCAGAAGTTTGTTTCAAAATGGTTTGATTTTTTTCTTAGTGGTGAAATACATATTTTTTTAATTGGCATTACAATTTCAGATGTGTTCAAATGTGATTGCTGTGTAAGTAAGGTCTAAATAAACACGTTTCCTATCTGAAATGCCACTTTTTGTGATACCTGTTAGGACACTCAGAGTAGTTTTGATGCAAAAGTTCTGTAACTTTTCGCATCCTATTTTTAAAATGTCTTTTATTTTTCATTATCCAGATGTTCTTCATTAACAAGACGGTTATCTGAACAAGTGCAACAGTGCTAGGAAATGCCACTTGAAACTAGAATATCAAGTTTTGAGAAGAGAGAATTTTTTTCTTTATCAGTTTATGATAAGCTCTAGTTTCTTGACAACAAACAGATGAACTCTGAGACTTTTATCAGCTGTTTGGCTGGAATGTGTTTGCATATTTTTTTTGAAATTAGGGTCACACCTCCTAATAGGTAAGTATGGAACCACAAGTAGAGAGAAATGTGCTTCCAGGGAGAACTTTTAATCATATATGCTGCCTATAGATGCCTAGGACTTTTAAAATACAATATAATATAGAATTTTATCAGCAACAGAACAATCTATAAGATAGAAATTGAGACTTCATTAGTGCTAATTATATGCAGAAAAAGTGACAAAATATCCTGCTAAATGAACAAGTAGGTGTCCACCTCAGACTGAGAAGTTAATTATCTTCATCACACATGGGGTGACTTCACACATGTACTTGTGTGCTGTAAGAGCATGTCTCATGCATAATAACTGGGCCTAACTCTCTTCCTTGTTTGCTTTCAGAGATCTTGATACAGACTGCAGTGACACCCAGCACCTCTGAGCAAGTCCTCCCCTCCTTCCCACATCAGTGTCTTTGCAGAAACTTTTGTTTGAAAGAGTTTGGATTGCCGTTGCTTGTCAGTCCATCTCATTATCATAGTCTAGACTATTAGCTATGAAAATACCAGAGCTAGAGAGACCTACAGCAAAAATGTAACTGAGTAACTGTTATTTTCCATCTGAGACAAAGAAATAGACCCATCTGAGATTCAAACAGGACAGTCCTAAGAGCTTTCAAAGTGAAAACTTTTCCTCTATCTGGAAAGACACAAAAATGCCTGAGATATTGAGTCTTGGCTTCTGATTGATTTCTGTAGCATTTGAAAAAATAAATCAATCCTTTTAAAGAATATACCAAATTATATGTAAACAAAACAGTTTTACCTTAGTGAAGTGAGGTTAAAAACTTTATCTAGAAGCATAAACCACAAGGACAAAAGCTGGAAAAAGCATTCATTGTAATTTATGCCTCTGAAATTTATACATTTATATAACAAATGTGTTGAGCTATTTCAAACTGGTGACTTAAGGCCTTGTCTTTATAAAGATGGACCCACTGACTCCCCCCTTCTTCTTACAACTTTCTTTTCAGGTAAAAACCCTCTGCTTCTCACCTTGGCAGTTACTTTTTAATTACCTTGAGTGCCATAATTCTGTTGTTTAAAAGTTTGAGGTTTCCAAATCCAGCTGAAATATTTCCAAATACTGAAAAATTGTTGCTTCATGAGCTGGAACTTAAGTCAGAGCTCAGGTATTTGTCTCAGAAAAAAATTACTGAGGGTTGTGGGGATTTTAGTCTGACAAGAAAGAATGACTTTAAGGCCTCCAAAGATGCAAAATTCTGTCAGTGGCATGCATTGGTGATAATCAGTGAGTGTTGCTATGGCTCAGTAGAAGTCACACTGAACTTCTCAAAACTCTTTCAACTTTTCGTCTCTAACTGTATAAATGTGGAAGTAACAATAAATCTTGTTGACAATTACTTCCACATCTATTGGCAGTCAGTCAGCTGCAATGTGAACAGCATTGTGCACAATATGTACAGCACAGCCAACACCCATTAACTATCTCCCTAGTTTCCCCTGTGACTTTAGAGAACATGTTATTTTTCCCCAGTGAGCAGCCCTTTCGAATGCTGAATTAGTAATATTAGCACCAAAGACTACTAATTTGTCAGCCAGGCTGTGTTTTTTCCAGTGTTCACAATGGGATCTGATAACTGCTTTGTAGTACAGCAGAACAAAGACAAAAATTCAAAAACTTTTTCAAATCATTTATGTAAGACATAAAGAAGTGGTATTTAAAAAAAAAGAAGTGGAATTTCAACCCTGTTCAGCAACAGACTTACATGCATGCTGATCTGGAAACATATATACAAGTTCTTTGAAGAAGCAGAGCTACAACAAATATTTTTAACCATATGAAACACAAGAAGGTATTGTCAGTCAGGACCTCTGTATTTTCAGATTTAGTGACTAGCTTAAATAATATTTATGAAGAAGAAAAGAAAATTCTCTGCTATAAAGAACACATTTATATTGTTTATCGTGCATTCAGTGCTTGCATACAATTTTCATTTACATCAGTGTGAAACCTTAGCAAATCATTGTGCAGCATATGAAACTGAGAAGTACAAATAGACCAGGGTTGGTAGTCTTATTTTTCTAATCAGTATTCCCATGCAATTCTTATAGGCAAATGCGCATAAATACTTACGTGTGAAACCCTACACATATATATAGTTAGACCTGTGTCTAATTTTCATAAATACATAGCTACCTACCATCAGTAAACACATCTAAAAGCATATGGACATTTGAAAGATTAATTCAGCTTCTTTCCTTTTATGAAAATGTTTATTTTCCATTCATGCTTAATCAAATACAGTGCATAAATTATATGTAAGTAGAGGTAATTACGTTCAAAGCTATCCATAGTTTTCCCCATTGCAAGATTCACATCAGGTCAGCATCAAGCTGACTGACTTAGTATGAGGTGGGAAAGAAGGAAGACAATGAGTATGACCCACTTTGGTGGCTAGGGAAGATGTCTAGGAAGTATTTATCTGTATATACTGTTTGCCAGAATAGTGTAAAAGTTGGAAGGAAGCTTGTGAATTATGTGTGATTACTCAAGAAGTTTTGTCCACATCTGTATTTTACTGTTGTTTGAGGAGAGACCATGTAATATAATGAAGACTGGGTTGTGTTATAGGAATAGGGACTATAGGGAGAGCATATGTTACTCAGTAGTTTCATTACCTTGCACTCTCTGGAAGGTTTATTGATTAGAGATCTGGCAAGAAAGGGCCACAGCATGAAAGACTGGATACTGTCTTCTGTGCCTGCCAGTCAGGTCTCTACTGGATTAATGAATCAGTCCCAGTTTTTCCAAAGGAGTCAGCGAAGTCCACAGAGTTTCTCTTGTCTACTACTTGAATGTCCTTCCTAGGTTTTCAGGCAAATCCTTTGTGGACTTCGCTGCAATTTTAGGCTAAATTTTTATGTTGCTTTTCTGTGTTCCGAAAGGTGTGCTATAATGGAAGTCTATAAAGTAGGAAAAAATGTGTTTCATTCCTAGTGTATTGATGTTGAATAACAGAAAAAAAAAAAATAAAAAGAAGAAAATTTTTAAAATACACTGAAGGTGAGGAAGGTGGGGTAGGCTCTTTTATAGGAATTGTTGCTGGTTTCCTTGAATATAAGACAGTCACTGTCAAGCAGTTTCAATGCCATATAAACTGGAAATCTAAACCCATTTTAAACAGCTGGCCTGCTTTACACTCAGAGTTCTCCCCAAAATATTGACTTGGGCAGTTCCTTACAGATTTAATAATTTTCAGAGAAGAGCATTGCCCAGGGAATCTGGAAATGAAATAAATTTCATTACTCTCTAAAATGTGTTCTGAGGTGCTTAACATCTAGTTCCCTGTTTTGTTAGTACCCTTACTATACCCATTGTTTGTGTTGTGGAACTAAACCAATTTTGACTTGCAGTGTTTTGGGATGGTTAGCCAATATTTTAAAAATACTAATGTCTGTCCATGGACATTTCCACATAACAGAAACGTAGTGCGCTTCTTGCAGAATATATTAGATACTACCTCTTCCTTTTTTTTACTTGAACTTGGTTAAAAAGTGTTAATGGAATTACTCAGCACTGGCAGAGCTGAAACAGTGATATTGGTTGTAAAAATTGCCTCTGTGAAAGAATGTTATTTTTTTATTGAAGTGAGTCTTCTGTTTTATCCTCTGCAATTGCCCTGTGTTTTAATTCCCTCATAAGGGAATTAAAAACAGAACAAAAAAAGGAGGGGAAAAAAAATGGAAATATAAGAGTATATGCTGTAAATGTTATGCTCACATATTTTTTTTTCCCACAAAGAAAAGGAAACTGCTAGAAATGTTGATTTGTTTTAAATCTTTCAACAATTGGAGGTTATTGCAATACTAAATTACTGGCACACAAGAGAACAAGATGATTGTTGTTCCCCATTTACAACACAGACCAAATGATGGCTTTGAAAAAACAAGAGCAGCAAATATTTTGAGTCTTAATTATCAGGCTGAAAAGGCTGATGAACAAAAGAGAGAAGAGGGGGAATGTGTGGAATAGTGAATAGAAGGACGAACTTAAGTCTTTGTCAGAGCTCAGAAAGAGAAACAGACTTAATTATTATTTTCTCTTCATTTCATTTTGGGAGCTTTATCTGAAACTATAACTTACAAAGAGCAATTATAAACAAATGGCACCCAGCATGAATACTTCTCTTAGGTTTGATCGTCTCATCCTTGGCTCTTACATCAGCACAATGATGTGTTACCCATTGGAAACCAGCATGACTAGAAGTGTAGAAGAGAAGTCATGCAGCGATTTAAACCTATAGCTTCATTTATCTGCTCCATATGGAATTGCAACTTGGACAATAGTATCAAGGCATTAAAATGAAGGGCTTATTCCAATAGAACCTGGTTAGATTAGTTAAAGTATTCTGCAATTCATGGAGAACAGCAGACAATATGGAAATAAAGTCCCAGAATAATCCAGAGAATTACTTTATGCTTCTGATATAGATCGCTGGGGAAATAATTTAAAAGCATTTAAAAATATCTTCCATTTTCTATTATGAGCCTTTGGATTTCCACAGTTTGAGAGAAGTGAGACACTGTGACTTACAAAACTAATTACAAAACATAAAAAATGTTCTAATGTAATGGAACAAATCAAACAGAAAAAAGATTTCCATGCAAAAAGATCAATGTTGGAATGGAAGCTACAGCTTTTACGTAAGTGTCTTCCTCTCAACATCTTTGTTATACATTCTCTTTGTTCCTGTTGGCTTACTAATTAGCAGCGATTTTTTTTTAATGCCCCTTACACTGGGTTAATTTTGTCTAACTCAACAGCAGGGGTTTTTGTAATAATAATTCACATAGCAATGTCAATGATTAAAATCCTTTCATTAACATGGTACCTTAAAGATAATGAATGTGAAGCTTTTAGCTAACCCAATCTCTAGGCTCAGAAAGGCAGTTTTTACAGAAAATAATAATAATAAAAAAAACCCTTGTACAGTTAGCTTTTACCAGCAAAACAAATGAGATCTTTGTTTGGGTGTATTATAAACACAAAATCATACAAACCAAAGAGCATTTATTATGAACACAATGATGTAGCATGCTTCTTTTGACAAAAGAATTCTAATAATGTACTTGAAGAATGCAAAATAGGCATTCAGAAGTGCTAATTTTCTGGCATTTTTTGTAGACAGCACTGTCAAGGTCCAGATAATCAACTGAGGGGTCAGAGTGCCTTTAGCTGGATGTTGTCAGAGATGTGGTGGAAGGTGCTTAGGGCAGGATACACCATTTCTCTTCAGACTCTTCAATAATTTTTTTGACGGGTTTACCTGTCAGGATAGAAGAAGTGTGGTTCAGTAATTAGGGACACAAGATGAAATACCATTTTGGAAAGTTTTAATAAGTGGTAGAACAACTGTTCTACTGAACTTGCTGTCTTTTCTAAAAAATATGTTTCCACCTAGATTCTAATGGTTCTTACTTTTCATTTTTACTAAAAGCAAAAGATATGTGCTGGATGAATTCATTCACATATCAATAGTATAACTAATAAAGGAAAATGCCTTAGCAACAGGAGCAGGCTAACAACATTGAGAAGACCAGGAGGTCTCAGTCAAATCAGTCACAGCATTCTCCCTTCAATATACTGTCCTTTCACTTCTGTAAGCCAGATCTTAATTTTGAAAACTAATATATTGTGTATCTGTATTTTCTGCTATCCTATTGTACTACATATATATGGATTTATTTAATGTCAAATACTATTTGTACAATAGCCAACTAATTTACAGGAATACATACTGGCTTTAACAGGTTTATTTATAAACTACCAAAAAAACCCTCTTGTTGACACCATCTTTCCTAGGTAAGTTTTTAGGATTTTTATACATTTTAAACTATTTTTGCCAGTGCAATGGAAACGTCTCAAGTTAAGGGATCCTGCAACAAAGACTGCAAATCTGTGCCTTTATTTATGTAGATGTGGTTGTAGAAGTCAGCTGCATGCTTGCTAAGCCTTTACGTATTAGTTTTTAGCAGTTGATCAGCATGAACAAAATTCGTCAACAAATGAGCTTAGCTGACATTTTCAGTGGGGTAATAGCCAAATGGATCTTTCAGATTGTCTCTCTGCTGTGTCATTCACTCAAGTAAGTAATTCAAGAAGGAGGTCAGTGAATGGGTAGTTACTGAGAACACTTACTGCAGCTGTAGCTTCTCTGCAATTTTCCTGTGGATAATTTCATATATTTTTGTCTCTAGTGCATTGCTGTTCCCACTGCTCTCATAAGCACAAATAATTGCTTCCATTTTTAAAAGGAAAGAAAACAGAAGATAGTCCCTTAGAAAGCTGAGTCACTAAACTGACTACTAAAATTAATATAAATATGACTAAGAAAAAGTTTCATCTGATAAAAGCGTTAATATGAAAGCTCAAATAAACGCTGTAAGAGACACAAGACAAAGCTTCAGGGTTTGATTTGCCCAGCAAGATGCAGAATCTGTGAAAATTCTGAATCTCATGTACCTAAGCCAAAATGGACTCTATCTTTTTATTTTTCCTCTCTTTCGGCTTACAGGCAAGAGTAGCCTGGTAAATGTGATCCAAAGGAGCTGAGTTCTACACACTGTGTAAGTTTCCTTATAGCTTTCCTCTCAAAAAAACCCCACTGCATTGATCCGTGTAGGTTCATATTTCCCAGAGTGCCTCACAGCCTGAAGAACTGAGAAGAAAAACCTTGGTAGAACCTTGCTACAAAATACAGAGTGGCTACAGTTTCTTTGAGCTCCCCAGCTGAGGTCTGTTGGTGCACACTGCTATTTCTAGGTCTGTAGAGCATAAATCTGCCTAATGATGTGACATCCTATTAGGACCAGAGAAAAGTTTTAGAAGAAACAAGAAAAGTGTATAGGCATGTGGGGACTGAAGAGGGAAAGTGGTACATTGAGCAGTCACAGTTTTAATGCAGTTACAGTTACACCTGGGTAGTTCTGATAAATTGTAAAAGAAACCTTTTTACCCACTTAGAACGGAGCTCAAAAGTGATGCAAGACCAGCTTCCCCTACTGCCACACGGTCATATTCACTCCTAGTACATCTCTGTGTTCCACACCAGAACATAGTTTATCTCCTGTTACAGAATCCAAACAATTTTATATGATTTCTTGGGGTTTTTTGGAACTCCATAACTTCTTCCTGAAGAAGCAGAATATTGAAGAAGAATAATAATAATAACTATTATTATTATTAATTCTCTTACAGCAAATGCTTCCTAGACTCTTAATAACATCATTAAATACCACAAAAAGAATTCATTGGACCCGATAATGTCAAATCAATATTTCTATTTTAGCAGAGACGATGAAAATGCCAACCTGAGACCCTCAGAAATTCTCCTGGGGGTGTACTTTTAAAATGCCAATTTGTATCTGTTTATCAGTGAAGTAATATTTTCTGATTGAATATTGAAGCAGTATTTGCAGTATATTTGTTCTTGTTGTTAGTATTTTTGCTCCACCTAAATATTCATGGGAAAAGAAGTGCTTTCTCCTTTTGCAAGGATATTCTCTCAGCTCTGTATTTCACTAATTTCCTCTCTCTTCTCTCCATTCTGACATGCAGTGCTCTTCTCACACTTCCAAATAATAAAAAACTGTTTCTTCTCAATAAACTTAATCCTGAAAAGATGGGCTCAAAAGCATCACCACCCTGACCTCCATGTTTCTGCCCTGGATGAGCTGTGCTCAACTGAGACATAATTATCTATCAGGGGATACCTGCTTCAGTGTCTCTTTTGTATCATGCCGTGTCAATCATATCATATTGAACTGAGAAATGGATATCTTATAAGAGTTATCATTCTTTTCTCAGCCTACACATATGTCAGAATGTGTTTTCGCTGAAGACTTCTAACAAAAGAACCACACTTACTGTCTCTGTATGTATTTTGCCATATTCTGATAGACATTTCAACTTTTATGGCAGGTGGAATGGCATACAAGATAAAAGAGAGAGGAAATCAAGTGAAATTGAATATTTACCATTGCATGGTGGATGAATGAGATATTTTTACCCTAGTAAATATTTCAAAGCAGTTTATTCCCATTTAAATGGGAATCGTTCTCTATTTAATAGAAAGGTGATGGAACAACAATACAGAGACTGTCACAGGTAAGTTTTCTTGATTCTCTAACCTAAAGGTTGTGAGGCTTCTTGCTTTGTGAAACAGAAGCACAGGGCAGACTATAATTCCTTAGAGTAACCATTCTGACATGCAACTCTCTCTGAAATATAACATATAACAGAAATATATAACAGCATATACCAGAAATCTCAGATTCGAAGGTGGAAAGCCACCAGTCTCCATCTAAGAAAACTCTGAAAATGTTTTGGAAGGACTGTTTAGTTGCTGTGGTTTTATCTTCAAGAGAAAACCTGAAATATATGGAATTCTCAAAAAAAAGAGTGCTTCCATTGCAAATGCTGTCACTTCAATGATTGCTTGAAAATGGCATCATCTTACTCAGTTTGAGTTCAGATGTTGTGTTTTCAACCTGTCTGTACTGTAGGTGTTTTATTGTTCATTGTTCAGCAAATCTCCATGTAGTGAGGGAACTGGAAGCAGGGATGACTGGAAAAAGTCAACAGTCAATACAGCGTTGTGCTGCTACCAACCTGTACTTTTCCCCTTACTATTCCTGAACTAATGAGATACTCAAGGTGTATCTGATTATTACAGTATTGTTTAAATCATAGAAACATGCTCATCTGCTTGTCAGGTTACGTTTTTATGGCTTCATCTTGGCATGGAAACCAAACAGGAGTCAATAATTAACTGATCATTGCAGAATTAGATGACTTTAAACTGAATTATTAAAATAAGCTGTACTACTTGCTCAAATGATAGGCTCAGAAGAAACTCTTGAGGAGAACAGGGAATAGCTTCTGTACAGCCAGTATCACTTCTGTTAATACAAGTTAGTGATGCAATTATATATGGTTAAAGAATGAGAGAAGTGTAGCTGATCCAAATACATCTTCAAAAACATATAATAATGGTAACTGTCGCATATACTTGTACCAGAACAGGAAAAAAAAAAGAGAAGGAAAAGAGAAAATATACGCTAGAGGAAAAAAGTTAAATTATGGGGGGGAAAAAAAAAAAAAAAAGTGTCTAAGCACACTTATCAGAATTTCTTAGGTTGAAAAGCTGACTTCAGTGAGAAATTTAATACTGACCATTTAGAACACTAGAAGTCCCTGTGCTAATACTTAATGCTCTTGTTAAAAGAAGATTGGTGAGAAAGGATTTTAGCCTGCAGCATCCTGAATGCAGTCTCATCCATTCTCCATGTCCCTCCTCCCACACCCCAAGTTCATTACACATGGGTAAAACATTTTTTGCAGTTCATTTAGGCTGCTTTTTATTTGGCTAGATGGATCCACTGCCAAATGCCAAGTATGGTGTATTTCTGCCCTTTTCAGCACTTCCAGCTCTTTGTGGTCCCATATCGTGATAAACACCATTACCCTAAGTCTCCCCCTCAAAACATTGCAGAAAACTAATCCACCATAACTCAGAAACCACTTTAAGAAAAGGAACAAATTCTGAGGCAATAAGTTACGCTGCTTGAACTCAGAATTGCATAGATTACTCAAACTGACACTCATGAGTACAAAATGGGCACATACATTTGCTCAAGTGAGATGGAATTAGGCACAGGAAAGATATAAGTAGTATATGATCTGCTTTTAGCATACATCCTGCTAGTAACTGCTTTATTGGTTCTACTCTTCTCGGTAATTTTCAACAACAGTAGGTCAAATTCAGCAGCAATGTTTCAATTACATGCTGGTAAATGATCCTATGATAAATATTTGTGACTCACCTGGAAGAAAATTAAAAATTATATCAACTAAGAGCTCTTTCTACTGGTACTTAGATACATCTCTGAATTTGAGGCTACCTGTGTTCATGTCAATACAGATCACAGTCAGAGAGGTCTTTGCTCTGCTTTGCTGCAATTATATGGTGGCGGTGGTGGTGTGATAACAGGCATCAACACAGTGACAGAAAAACGGGACATATAAGTCACCCTGAGTGTAATAAATACTTGAGAATTTGACAGTAACAATTTGAGAGTCAACAGGGAAGCCTGGCACAATGAAGTGTGGTGAATCAGGATGATCAAATGATTTTATTAGTTTGCTTTTATTAGTCAGATCTATTCCCATTTTTTTTAATATGACCAGGGAAAGAAGTAATTGTAATCAGTTTATCAAATACAGCCCTGGCAGAGAGTATGCCACTTGTAACTTGATTTTGTTCTAACTGAATACACTATGTTTTGACTAATCTTCAGCATCCAAGGTTGTTCCTCTTAAAATGTCAGGAAGATGAGTCAGAGTATTAGTTTATTTGCTTTGTTTTGTTGTTTCATTTAAAATAATCTCAAAATACGTTTCAGAGCTGGTCTTGTTGTTTCTGGCAGACATGATGAAGCTTAAAAAAATGAAAAACATCTCAATTTAAATCAGACTGCAGACAGAGAGTCTGCCATGGATAGTCATAGGCAGGGGCTTTGCCAGTGCCCTTGCCCTCTCCCTCTGTCATGTGAACTTCACCTAAAATAATAACGTCCTCAGTGGGAGAAAAGGGACTCTGTAATAGTGATGGGTAATGCCCAAGGCTCCCCTAAGCAATGATGAACAATTATTACAAAATATTCCAAATTACAGGCAGTAGGTGCTGTGATGGAGACTTTTGTAGACTGGACTGAAACAATTACCAAATGAACAACCATAATGTTATTATTTTAGGAAATATAACATTTTAATACATTGTGAAAAATGATGAGGGAATAATAAATGGAGGGCATAAAAAGAGCTTATAATAAAAAAGAGCTTGGTGAGAAATCCTGCTGTCATATTTGCATTTACCCTGAAACTAATGCCGTTCACATTTTTGAATGCAAATAATTCACAAGAGGAAGCAAAATGAGGATGTTAATAATAATTTTTCCCTTAATGAGAAGCTGTACTTTGATTGAAAGGAGCTTTAAGGTGGCCTAAACTAGGCCTAACAAAGGAGCTCTTTTTTTCTTTTCTTCTCTTTTTGGATGCTTTATAGGAATAAGTTAGGATAATATTCTGTCACTTAAAATCCCCAGCATTAACAATGTTATCACAAATCTTATTTCAAATTAAAAAAAGACGTGTTAGGAAAATTATTCATTCCATATGGGATTTCCTTTTTCACATTGGCTATTAACTTAAAATGCTTTTTTCTTTTGGGATCAGATTACGTTTTTAGGTTTCTTTTAATTTTTTAAAATCTCATTCACAAAAATATATTGTTGCATTCACTCCTTACCTCAGGACTTCCACACCAAGTCCCTAGGTTGCCTTCCTCATTCTTCTACCTAGTGAAGGCTTGTTAGTCCTAGATGGTTTATAAGGAAACTGGCCTCCTGAACTGACTGGAATGTCCATCTTCTTCATGCTGCTTAGAAACATTGATGATTTACATATTAAATACTTTAATGAAATAAAACTAGGTTAATTCAGGTTTGAAAAAAAACAACCTATTTTTAAACACTAAATTATGGAAATTACATTGGATTAGTTGGAGACACTCTGCTGGTGTTGGCTAGCACCTTTTCATCCACTCATAGCAAATCCTGAGTGGGTATAATTCTATTAAATTAAGCACACCTTCAATTAAAGGGGAACCAGGTTGTTTTGTCCCTGTGTGGCCTGAATCCTATCACTCTTCCCAACAGGAATATAGTATAATTCTGTGAGTCAACAACACCCTGAAAAGCTAATTAAGCACCCTCCAATGTCACCCTATATATGTTGGAAAAGAGTGGTCATATTTACTGCAAGGAATTCAGCAAAAGGGGGTTAATTCCTTTCTCTGTATTTGTTTTCACTGGGTATTTTGAAAACAGCCTGTGGGGTTTTTATGCTCTGCATGGGGCCTGTGGCTAATCACTGATTCACCATGTGCTCTTTCTCTTTGATTTACACGTACTTTAAACAGAAATGTATAAACTGAATATGATGAAGTAAATATAAACAGAAATGGGGTAAGGGCCCCCATTTTGAAAATGAGAGGTGAGGAGGGCACCCCTACTCCAGAAGCTCTGCCCCTTCCTTGGTCATGTGGTGCAAAGACCTGGAGGTCCCTCCCTACTACATACATGGGGGCAGCTGTTCTATTTCAGCCACCACTTTGGGCAAAGGAGCCTTAAACATTTTCAGGCATGTAATTCCTCACACACTTCTCTGAGCTAAAACAATTAATTTCAATGTTTATATGGACTATAAGAGAGCAAATACAGTTTAACTGAACTGTGGCTTACAAAACCAGAATAAGTTGCCATTAATTTTTAATTTTTTTTTTCTTTTCTGCAGTGACTATAGAGCGTTAGCATACATTCACAGGGCATAATTAATATTGCCTGTCATTAAGATCCACCATCTTTCTTATATGCCCTTAATTACTTTGCATTGATGCTCCTCATTACTCATCAGCTGGTAATGGCACTGCAGTATAGATGTGTTTTTTAAAAGCAAATAGTAACTTAGGGGTTGATAAACAAGGGATTTTATACCAGTTTTTTTGTAAACCGAGCTAAGTAATCGTCTTGGCCTGCACAAAACTGAAGCTAAGCAGGAACAAAATTCGGTAAACAAGATGAATTTTGTTCTGTATGCCGACCTCACACACTTTAATAATTTCTGTTTCATGTTTTTAAGTTTTTAAGACAATATGACACCTTCAGTATTGGCTTGGTTAAGCATCCCAAGCAATGCAGGAAAATAACTTGATGATCATGACTAAAGATTTTAGCATATTTTTAAATTAAATAACATTTCTTTGATTCTTTCCTCAGAGATTTTACAGACTTCTCATTAATGTTGCAGGCCAATTGTACCATCAGGTTGATCAACCAAAAATTGCAGTCTCTAATGGTGCAATGCTGACATTTTCCTCATGTGTAGCATTAACTCCGTAAGTAGTTAAATTCAAACTCACTCAGCTGGATTACTCCATTAAATCTTAGCTAGGACTGAGGATGGCTAAGTAGTAATCTCAGGAAAAGCTTCCTAGTCTTCTGAGGAAGCTCTTAGGATCTGATCCTGTAGCAGCTAATCTGTCTTGAACTATCTGTGTGAGATTTATCCATAAGGTTGTATGTGTTCATAAACACATTATTCTGTGCTTGATGAAGGCCCTAGACAGTGTAAGTAACGAAAGGAAATAATTTGACCTCTTTTCATGGGTATTTGACCTATTTCAGTGGATATTTATTCTAACAAGTATGTGTGATTTTTATGTGCTTGTTTATCATTCCATGGTAGACTTAGGAAAATGTTATTTCATCAGGATATGAAACTGTCTGCAGCACCTCTATTGAGTTTTATTTTCTCGATGGTAGTATGAGAGTACCTGTATTGGTGTCATGGCTTCCCCAGCATTTAACAAGTTTTAGCTCACTTTAATAGGTTACAGGTCTAATAGTTAAACTAAATTTTCTAATGTGTGTACACGGTGCAGCTTTTATATACTGAGGTATTAATGTGAAATTATAAAGCAATCATTTTATGCAACAAAGGATATTCCTTAACTATACATATAGATTAAATTATAAACTCTTCTGTCTGAAAAGAGAATCAGATGCAATTCCTGTGTTTCATTTTGAGGAAATGCATGTAGACACTATTTGGCTTTTCTGTAAATAATTAATTGGAGTCCCCAGCACAGGAAAGACATGGAGGTCTTGCAGTAAGTCCAGAGGAGGGCCATAAAGATAATTAGAGGGCTGGAACACTTGTCCTGTGAGGAAAGGCTGAGAAAATTGGGGTTGTTCACCCCTTCAGAAGAGAAGGGTCTGGAGAGACCTTGTAGTGGCCTTCCCGTACCTGAAGGGGGTCTATAGGAAAGCTGGAGAGGGACTTTTTATAGAGGCATGTAGTGATAAAACAAAGGGAAATGGTTTTAAGCTGGAAGAAGTTAAATTTTGGTTAGACACTAGGAAGAAATTCTTTAGTGTGAGAGTGGTGAGACATCAGAAACTGCCCAGGGAGGCTGTGGATGCCTCACCCCTGGAAGTGTTCAAGACCAGGTTGGACAAGGGTTTTTGAGCATCCTGGTCTAGGAGCAGTATCCCTGCCCATGCAGGGAGGTTGGAACTAGATGATCTTTAAGGTCTCTTCCAACAGAAAGCATTCTATGATGTGATTCGATGGAGTAGATACATTTTAATGATGACAGTAATAAAATTTTGCATATTTTTATATATTCCCCTATGTATATATGTTGTGTAAATTTAATTAAAATATTGGTGTTATAAAATGTACCACAGCACTCTATATTGGCTTATGTTATTTAAAGATCTTTTTTTTTTAAAGAGACAAAATAACCCTTGGATTCAAACTACACAAAAAATTGAAATTATTTTGACCCACAAAAAAATTACAGTCAAAAGAACTACAAAAGCCGTCAGCACATGTTCTGTGTGTATGTGTCCAGTATTTTGTAATCAGTGTCAATTCACTGTCTTGTGACATCAATGTTTACCCTCACACTGATATATTGGCTTGTCTGTTTCTATGCATACATTTGTGGTCTTGTTTTCGAAATTATTTGTCTTTGGTAATCTCAACAGAAATGTGCCTAGCAATTTATCATACATGGTACTTGTGTTTGAATTCTACTTTATGCCCTTTTCCACAACTTGTGACCTTTCATCCAGGCTATTTTTCTCTCCCTCACCCCCTGAGCTTTGTCCCCATAAGACTTTTAAAGTTTTATACCTGTAGATATCTAGTAAAGAATAACAGAAGACAGAAACAATTCTTGGATAAAATGTCACGGATATAATCTAGTTCCAGATGAGAACTTTGATTTGTGTTTACTTAGTCTTTATTTCTCAAATATATGACTGTTTACATCTCTTCCTCTACCTTCAGCAAGCACTGAACTGACCTGTATCACATTTGCTAATTGCAAATGCTGTTGCAGGTTCTGCTGTCTGATGGAAGCTTTATATTCTAAGCCAAAAGCAAATTCATATAACAAGAGGTACATATGCTATTGCTATAAACTGCTATTCACAATTACCCTCTGTTATTCCTCTTCCATCAGCTAACCTTTATTCTCTACCATATTTATTTATTCTACTGTAGAGCATGGCAATATTTTTCCCTGGAAATCAAGAACTGAAAGCACTAAGGCAAAGGAGAGATTAATGGATTATACTTTCAACTCTGTTTTGTCTATCTTTAGATATATGTATACACAAAAAAGAAAAAGAAAAAGAAAAAAAGGTTTCTGTTCAAATATTGTGTAGCTATATTTTAACTAATGTTAGACCTAAATTTTTTCAGGCTAAAAATATCAAGAATATATATATAAAAGTAAAGATAACGACAAAGTATTCCTCCTGGATCACAGTAACTGCTTTAGCTGGTTTTATGTCTGTAAAGAGCAACCAAAACTATCTTGACATCCCTAAGATTAAAGTTTTTCTCAAAGAAAACGTAATGTTTCCAAGAAAATACTGATATATTTAATTGTGCTACATAAAGTTACAGTGTTTTAGCATATAC
The DNA here is from genome assembly GCA_038090715.1 of Florisuga fusca. Taxonomy (NCBI): domain Eukaryota; kingdom Metazoa; phylum Chordata; class Aves; order Apodiformes; family Trochilidae; genus Florisuga; species Florisuga fusca. The sequence continues at coordinate 16,691,819 of JAAWXA010000008.1, forward strand.
TCTAAACTTTATTTTCATTCTTGGAATAGGATTTCTCACCCCGGCAACCTTTCATCAGATTGTATTAGGATTTTTGTTTTCCCTTTGACAGCTGTCATTAGTAGAGAAGTTAGTGGGCTCATCAACAAGGTAACAAGAGCCCATATAGCTACAGTTTTACTTGACAACACGAAATGAAATTACATGCATTAATTGTACTGGGAATGATTTTCTTGTAGTACAGAAGGTTGGAAACTGAATTTATATAGGTACTGATGTAGCTTCTAGATCTTGATTTTTCCCTGTGAGACATGATGCTGAATACTTTGTGCTGGATCCCTGTTGTATGTGGTAGAAATCATACCTCTTGTGCTACTTATGGTAGCTGGAAGATGATCACTAAGGAAGAGTCATGGATATGATCTGTGGAGCTTTGGTGATTTTCTTGTTGTTGTTTGAACAGCAGGCATTAGGGCAAATCTTTATCAAGAAAAAAATCTGAAGGCTAAAAAGAACTAAAAAGAAATTCAAGAGTGTTTAAACAGTTTGCTCTCAGATGTTCCAGTTTTTTCATTTACATAACTCTACCAAAATTAAATGGTGTTTTAAATTTAGCAATCTTTTGTCTCTTATTTAATCCCTAACTCCTAACTTTCTGACTTGAGAATTGTTAATAACATTAAATGTTATTCTAAGAGTTTTAGCTGACTAACAGTAAGAAGTCTAAGAAGTCTTATTACACTTACTGGAATTATTTTAGATACTTAAAAGGTACAAAAGACATGCTAATATTAGAATCCTGCTAGTGGAGATACCCAATGAAGAATAAGGCTATTCAATATAATACCGATTAAAATGAGATGTAAAAAAAGGATCTAATACTAATTGGTTTTATCTCTCAGTTGCTAAATAGTTATAGTAGAGAGAAACAAGAATCCTATTATTCCTAATGTATTCTGTAACAGATGATTTCAATGGTTTAGAGACAGACAAAGGGAATTCAGTTTTAGGGTTGGTAAATCCTTGCTGGCAATTAGGATTAGCTAACCAGTTAGTAAACACAAAAATACAAATGCCTTGACCTAAGAGAATTAAAGGCATACACGTGTAAATAATGGAGTGAATATCAGTGGTTTTTCCTCGCAAAACTTCTCTATAAAGACTATTGGGAACAAACAAATTAATTAATATTGGAGGAGTCAAATCAGAAATAAATGAAGTTTATTCTTTATTCAAGAAAGTTTATATTATAGACTGCAAAATAGACAGGATTGTATGCATGTATGCATTTGTTACTACTTTTAAGTTCTGATATCATTCTTAAAATCCTATTTCTTGATTATGAAAACTGATTAAATGTAATCTCTGGGAAGATCTTTTGCAAATAATATCTCACTGATTATATTTAATATATATTAAATTACAGAAACAGTGGTTGGTTTCTTTCATGGCAGTATAATGCAGTTTCTTTTTTATCTCTAGCAGTTTACTAGTTTAGGAGGACTAAGGTGAAGGTGTACAAACATGAAAATAGCATCTTGGTTCATGAAGAGGTATATTTAGGACTTGTAGATTTCCTTGTTCTCTAGTCTTCTAGAACAGTGAGGGACATTTCCAGGGATTTAAGAAGTCATTCCTTCATGAACGTAACATGTCATATTGGTAACATCTCATTTTAAGAATATGCAGTCTGCTACCATATGTGCAACAGTGCTGTAGTTCTTCAGACCCAGAATGTCTGAATTTTACTGACAGATTTCTCTGAATCTTATTATTTAATTAAATGTATGAGGTAGAGCTTTTGTTCAATTATGAGTTATACATCTGTTTCAAATTAATTTAAACCACACCTAATGTCTTTGGCCAAGTCTCTACATGTAAATAAACATCAATCACCAAGTTGTCTCTTCTTTCTGAGTTTGTAAAAGAAACTGGAAAAGCAGGTCCCCAGTTCCATAAATAATATAAATATTTTATATTCAAAGACATTCATGTACCAGTAACCAGTTACATTACAGTCATTAAATTCTCATAGAAGGACTATCAGACTTTTTTCATTATAATACATAATGTCAGAGAACACAGGAGACCATTTTCAAGAGGCAGCTAATCCTCTAACATTATAGATTCCTAGTCTGCTAGGATGGCTCTGTAGTGTGAGCCATGAGCTTTGAGTGCTTTGGTACAGGCATAATCCACAATGACCACCACGCTTTCCCCTAGTACTGCACAAATGTGTTCCTCAGTCTGTTCTTAAAGTGAAATGACAAATAGCTCCAAGATAAATTAACTGTAGTTTTGTATGGGTTTGCCTCCTCTAGCTGTGTTGCAAAAATACAGGATAGAGGTGAGGTGTTGCTCACTGAAGAGTTTTTTTATGGCTCTATTCCATCTGGTGTAATTTGTGACCATGTTGTAACTTTTATAAAAGTTCCTTTGCTTGACCTGGCTGTTTTAATGAAATCTGAGGTCAGTTAATGATCTTTAACAACTCCACCCTTCTCTCAAATTTGGTTAAGAAATTAAAAAAAACTTTTGGTGGACCCATGTAGAAACACACAGCATTTATGAGTATATTTATTTGTATAAGAAGAAGATATTTCAGGGGGGAAAACAGCTTTGCTGACTATTCTTGCCCAAATAACTGGCATTCTGTCACCATTTCCCCCTATTCTTTTCCTGGAGGGAAGGAGATATATTTTCTTTTTGATGGTGGGGAGGGGAAGCCCTCTTTTTAATTATGTATTAATTGCAATTTATTGCTCTGTATCTTTTATAGTTCTGTGTTTCTCCAGAGCAGAAGAAACACGAGGAAACACAGTTTACAAACATGTATTTTCAGCTTTACCATGGGGAGGCTATCCATTCCAGCTGGCAACACATTAGCTTCTGATTTGAAAACCATCAGCTTTATTCTGGCTCAGTTCTTAATTAACTGAATGTCCTGAGGTTATTTGTCTCAAATTTCATTCATATCCTCTAATGCAGTGGAAAGACATTTCTGATACCACTAGATTTGGGGCTAGATCCCTCACCATTCTTGTTCTGAACTTGAATATAAAGTCAGAGTTTAAAAAATGAGAATGATATTTAAGTAGGATTATCAATTTTTTGATCTTCACATGAAAAATCATCTAAGTGTTAATGGGTATATAATAACTAATTAAGAGACTGGAAAAGTGCCATTTGTTTTGTGAATTGGAATTCCAGCAGGTCTTGGGTTTAGTACAAGAGATATGTTTGTCTGGCAACCTGCATGTGTCCTCACTGAAGAAGCCAAGGATTGGCTTGTGCAGGTCGACTGACAGGAATTCAGCAGGAGTCTTGGATACGTCCTTCTCTACCTCGAGAGCCTAGAATCACTCCATTAGTCTTTCACACACGTAAGCTATTAAATCACAGCTCTACAAACCCCTGTTAATGTTTTAAAGAAATGTATATTTGTACCTGATATCTTAAAAAGTATTTAAAACTAAAACTTTCAGAAAATATTAACCCAGAAACATGGCAAGACAAAACAACATTGCATTTTTTACTGTGTAAGCGACTGAGTGAATTGAAAGTTGCCAGAGTGCTCTAATTTGCACAGATCGCATGTGAAATATTTTCCCTATTTAAAATTAATCTGACATTAGTTTTTGTACTTTTTGAGAATTTATAGCATAGTCATTTTTTTCTTAAATTATTCAAAATACAAAATTTTACCTTTTACAATTTACTCTTTTGAATTTAATCTTGGAAGCTTTCCAAGAATGTTTTCAACAGCTGTAATTGGTTCAAGATCAAATCACTTTTTATTTTGCACCTTGGAGATTGCTATGAACTTCAGGATTTCTATTAAATGATCCTGTATTTTCTTCAGTAAATGCTATTCAACTATTCCAGTAATTAATAAAACCAAAGAATGGTTCCTACTGTGAGTTTTGCCTACAAGCTTTTAAGTTCCATGTATCATAGGTGAGGATATACTTGTAAAATCTGACATTTAATTAAGTTGTTTTGATCTTTTGTTCTGCTTTTTACACATATTAATTATTATACCTATGAAGTCTAATTCAGTTGTTTGATATGTGTTGACTTGTTTATAATATAACAAGGCTTTGTTTCTTGTGTACTAGGTTATTGTGTAACTGTGATCACAAGTTTCCCAGATCTTTGTAACATACAAGAAAAATAAGCACATGACCCAAATTTACAATACTGATTATTTTCCGTGTATGGTAAATGTCCGTGGATTCAAAGCCTAAAGAATGAAACACTTTTTAAAGCAAGGGGAGAGTCTTACATTTACAGAAAGTGAATTATAATAATAGCTGTGCCCTGTTCATTTCAGTGGAGTTCATATATGAATACAGTCATTTGAAAAAAATGTCCAAATTCTATATATCAACCTGCATCTGAAACCTCTTTCCTACAAAAAAAGTTAATTCGCTGAGTGCAATTGTAATTTGAATCTAGTGGTAGGTTTTGATGTTTTGTTTTTTTTTCCATTTCTCTACACAGGGCCTGATCCCTCCTAGCCAGCTGTTAAGGAACCTCTTTGGAATGAATGACAGCAAACAGTACAAAGATCTTATTCTGACAGATGTCTTTGAAATAGAATTCAGAAAAGATCTCTCTAACGAAAGAAGTTTTTAACCAAATTGCTGGAAGAAAAATGCAGTTGCATGAAGCTGTGATTCCACTGGATATAAAAATGAATTTTCACTTCACTGAATGAGACACTATTCAAAATAGTCTTTTGCTGAGTACTTAGTAAGATGCAACCTTCTTTTGTTGACTTTTGTTGGTCTTTAACTATCTATACTACAGACTAACTAGGAGAGTACAGCAACAGATGGTAATTCATTCTGTGAGAGATAAATTAATATGAACTGAGTAAATTACACAGAAAGGTAAGAAAATGTTCTTAAATGCCTATAAACCTCAGGTCCAAAGTTTGAAGTTCTGTCTAGTCTTCATGGTGCCTATTCTGTTTCTTTTACAATGTCTTGTCTGTAAAACTGAAAGATTTGCTTTTATCATCATCCACTATAGCAGTTAGCTCCTCATATAACTCAATATGACACTATATCCTTTGACCATTGCTTTATATTTGTTACTTAATGATGCACAGTGAATGAAAGTGATCGTGTAAATATGTATTATTGTTATTTTAGACAAAACCACTGGAAAATTCGTCCTGGTCCAAATGTATGTGAGGTGTACTTCAACGTAGCTAAGAGTATTTGGCTACTTTAGTAGGTCTTAGATGCTAGGAGTCTTAAATGTTTAGGAAAATTATTTGTATAATCTGGGGAATGAATTATTTTTATGAGATAAAATTCTGTTTCTTTAGTTCATTTCCTGTGAAATTTAAAAACTTTTTTTTGTCCAAATGAATCAATCGGTTGTACTTCTGTTTTTTCTAGTAAATTCCATGGCTATTCTCATAAACGACCATAAACTTTTTCCAGATTTTACAAGGAATACATTTTCCAGAAAATAATTTTTAAAGTGGTCCTTGTGAAGTCTTTGCATAGCTTAAGATATTAAGGATTCTAAACTCCTTTAGAGTTGTTTTACTTGAAGGGAAAGGAACAGTTCACAACACCCAAAAGATCTCCCAAAATATTCTTCAAGGATTCTCTGAGTGGAAATCTCTGCTCTCTGACAATATATTCTATATACATATCTAATACTGCTGCCTATTACCATGTGAGTATTGTGTCCTTCATGCTTCAGAGAAGTGCCACAAGGTAAACAGGATTATTTAGGTAAAAAATTAGTACTAACAAGGATTACTGTCTTGATAGCTTCATCAGAGTTTTCAATTATAGTTTGCTAATGGATAGACTTATCTAGTTTTGTTGATATTATGATGAAGGCATCATAATAAAAATTGAATCAAAACTCTTCTGGAAGGCATTGTATGTTATGTCTTGCTCCTTAATAGGTATACAGGCAGCAAAAACACTGTAAAAGGTCATTGGGAAACCTTTCTGAGAGGCAGTAATGGTAAATACATTTTTAGAGAAGCAGATGTCCATTCCTAATACCTTCATCTACCATGCCTCAAGTGTGGAATGGATAAGAACGCAGCTGGTAAATGGAAATATTTTTTACTTTGTTTTTTTCTATTAATGAAGTTTTGTACTTGTTGCCTGGCAAACAGTTATGGCCCTGTGAGTATTGAGAAAGTAAGTAATTATCTAGATAATTGATGTGTTATTCTTATCTAAAAATAGAAGTGAAAAAATAGCTAAAGACTTGTCACCAAAAATACAATCATGATGTAATTTTTCAATATTTTCAAATACGATCTAATCCAAGTCACAAAAGCTAATTTCCAATGCAGTAAGCAATTATTAAAACATCAATTTTTCATAATGGAGGAAGGAATTGCTAAAGACAAAGAAAGGAATGACCTGAAAATTGACCCTCTTTGAATCAGTCATGTAAATGTTAAAAAACTCAAAATCTTGATTATAAAGAAATAAAGATTAGTTATTCAGCTACATGAAAATAAGCTATAATTCATCTTTGGATATGCAAAGCTACACTGTGATGCTTCATTAGTATTTAAAATCACTATGGACAATGTTGTTCAGATCTTGATATCTCCTCTTAAAACCATGTCTCGCCTATCTAGAGAGTCCTTGTTAACATGGTGGATTTTCACGCCACTAAGACTCCTTAATTTTTTAGTTATCTAATTGTACTCGCTATGACATATTTACTACATAATAATACTTCCTACTACATATCCATCTTCCTACTATAGTTATGGGGGGAAATTTCCCAATTGAAGAATAATGCAAAATTTAAGAATGAAATGTGAATAAATTTGAAAATTCCATGCATTTTTAATGGCTTTAGACAAAAAACCTAGTCTCTGATTTTTTAAAAAGACATAGTTTTTCCTCTCAGCACAGAGGACCATGGCACACTCTCCCACATCATGTGAACTGATTGCCATTGACTACATAGCTCTTTTTTCTCCATCCCTTTCAATCAGAAAACTGCTCCAAAGTATGAGCCAGAGTATGTTTCTGTGTCTGAGATCTGGGGTGCCTCTGACAATACTGTTTCCCTCATACGGGCTTTAGCCACTCTCTTAGGTGTGCCTGCAAACTCCTCATCATACAGAGTAGGGTTGTGGGGAGGAAGAGAATAAAGAAATAAGTAGATTGATATGAGTGATTTGAGGATGGAGAAAAAGGCTGTACAGCAGTGTGTTTTTAGGCTTATATTACTGCACATTTGTGTTCCCTCATTGTCAAGAGGGAAGAGTCATATTTTAATAACAACTCATGACAGGCCTAAGGAAAGGGAAGACAGGATTTTTCACCTTCTTCTCAGGAAGTATAAGCAGCTATTTGTCCATAATGGCCAAACAGTACCTGAGCCAAGTGTGGGTTGGAAGTATAACAACATATGTGTAACTTAATAAATGAAGCAGACCACGGAATTAACTGAAGATTTGAACACAATTCATCCTGTTAAACTAAATTATACCTGTCATGGCCATCATCAAAATTTCCTACTGACAAGAAAAAGGTGCATATGGTGATGTCTTAGAAAAAACTCAACATTGAATATGTACTTTTTGGACAAAAACACAGAAAGGTAAATGAGAATTAAATCCAGCTGTACAGGAAAGGTAAATGAGAATCAACTCCAGCTGCACCTGATTTCCATAACTACCCAGGACTGTGGTTTAGGCTCCAGGCCTAGATGTAGCACAGTTTACTGAATGCTTCATATTGCCCTTGACACACAGACTCACACACACACACAAAGAAAAAAAAACCAAACAACAAAACCAGCTTAATTTATGCTGATATCACTTCAACAATATGTTGTTGGCATGCTCACAGAGTGTGACAGAGCTAAGCTAATCACATGCAAAATATTAAGATAGATGCTGAATGAATGTGTTTGCCTCCCAAAATATAATGACTGCATGATGTTTCAAGTGGGTTTGGTTGTGTTGCTATTAAGGTTGCTTAATATTTTCCACTGGAGTACTGTGTTCTGTTGTCAACAGTTTTTGTTGCCAAACTATAAATGTTTCATTGATTACGCCAAACACAGTCATAGGATACGTAGTCCAACCAGCTAAGTAATATTGTAATAACTACATATAAATAAAATAAGTTAATATACATATAATAAGTAATATTATGTAATTTCCATCATAATGGTGTGTATATGTATGAAGTTCATCACTGTCATGATCATTCCATCCGTGTCTCTGTTTCTGCAATTTTAACTCTTAGGATGGTCTTCCTAGTATATTGTAATTTACATATCCTCTTCTACTCATTAATGATATTTATGTAGTCAATGAATCCTTTTGTTCTAAGTAAAAGGATATTTTAGGGCTAAAGTTTTGAGCAGTAAAAAATACCTCAACCACCTAAGAACAGAACAAAATAAAATCTTCTGTGAGTCAAGGGCCTTGGAATGCCAGAAGATCCCAAATGCCTATTGTCTGGGGAAGAAAGTGATTTATAATATATGCTGAATGAATTTGGGGTTTGAAAATGAGCAAAGGGATGAGGCTGATTGTTCCAGGACTGCTTTTATTAAGAAACCTGGCCTTGTGCTGTACATAACGTCCATGTTTAGGTGGTCCCTATTTGTCATAGTTCCATAATGCCAGAGTGTTTTGATGAAATAGTGGTAGCTAAGGAGTAACAGACAGATAGATGTCATCTAGATCAACTGTTGCACCACAGAATTTTATTTACATCTAAATAGACATGGAGAAGATATTTTTGCTAGAGAAATTAGGTGAAGGTATATAAAGTAACTTTTTTTTTTTTTTTAATAATTTTTTAAAAAGCTACTTCTTTACTTTCTTCAAGGAGGAAATAATACAATTAAACCAACTGTTAGGCTAAAGCTATTTGTTGCACGAGGAAGGCTCACCAAGCTTCTGATAGGGAAGTTAAATATAAATCATAACCATCCCTAAGTTTTGCTCAGGAGCTAGGTTTTAGGTGTCTAATCTTTGGATATCTAATCTCTTCTACATTACCATGACCTAAGAAAATTTCTTTTAGTATTTGAATGGTAAGCAGACACATGTGATGCTATGCAATATATTTCAAGAAATATGGTTTAAAATCCTCCTGCCTGGAGGCAAGTTGCTTGGTGCAGAGTTTTAAGGCTGAACACGGTGTACTTGGGATCTGCAGTCCCAAAACTCCCCAAGTTATACATCTGGAACCATTATTTGAAGCCAGATCAATGTTAGCAGTTTTATTTTCAAATGCACCTGTGGAGATGAAACTTCTTGGTTAAGTATGGGACATTTTTTGCTGTGACGTGTAAGTGTAAAGACTCTCAGGATGATGAAGGAATTTAACACGTTTCCTGTTTGTAGTGAGTGTTCTCCATCCTAGCCTATAAAACCATCCTATTCTTGCATTTATAATGAAAGATTTTTCATTGAGAGTAAATGCTGCTTGTATATTCCTATACATTTTCCACCCCTTTGGATTGAAGCCTTCAGGTTTTATTCTTCTGCATATTTTTTTGATTTCTATGAGATTTAATACAACTTAATGGACTGCTAAAACTAGAATGGTTTTCAACATGCTCTGAAACAGACTCCTAGATTATAGAGGAATTAGACTGAGTCAAACAAAGAAATGCCTCTGTGGTTAGATAGTAGTAAGGCTGGAGCTTTTTCAGTCACAATTTTAGACTTTTCCTCAACTGGAGTTGAGTTCAAGGGAGAAGGCGTGGTTTGATTTCATTTGGTTTAAAAAGTATCTGACCATTAGTGTTTTTCAGAGCAACACCCAAAACGTTGAAAGCCGTAACTTGCAACTTGGTAAAAAGACAGAACTGTAGCACAATGAAGACATTGGTGTTAGAAAAGATGTATCAGGAACCTGAAATATATCATATTTATGCAGAAAGGAAATAACAAACAGCTTGCATTTTTTCCCTCTGAGACTATCTCTTCCTTCCCCCCACCCCGTCACTGAAAAATGACCAATTTTAGCTGTGTCTGTTCTCCGATTTATCTCAAATTTATTAGAGGCAGAAAGACAGAATACATCTTCTTTTGTCAAGGAAATTACAGATAACAGTTTCAGTCTTGGAGTAATCTTTTAAAATTGTCCAGGGCCAAATTCAACAATGCAACCCAGCCCAGCCAAGTACTTCAGTATGCACATAATTTTATTCACTTACTTTAAAACCTCTGACTTCGAGAGAATTTAAGCAGTGCTTAAGTGGTCTGCTGCAACAGAATCTTAAATTGGTAGATGGTAAATTTCAGACAAAAGAAAGGCCACGGCTTTTGCAGTCTCTGCTGGGAGGTGCCTAAAAAAATGGTTTGATTATTTCAGATGTTCCAGTAATTCGTACTGTGTCCTATTTTCTTTCATTCCTGTGTTGTGGGTTTTTTAGAACTCTTTTGTTCTCTATTTTTTTTTTAATATTCTCAGTTATACACCACTCCCAGCCTCATTCCAAACCTAGAAGAAGAGATGTGGTCTGGTTTGGGTTTCAGCACTTGTGCACGACAGAGGTAATTTCAAGACAAATCTGGCATATACTAAATAAAAAGAGTGGATCTTACAGGAACACACTTCCAACATTTAACAGCTGATCAAGAACAATTTCTAATGGGTTATTTTCAAAAGCATTTATGTAGTAACCCTGACTTTGAAAATGTCACCTTGTAAGTTTTCTTTTTGTTTGTTTTAGTTTGCATAGATAGTATCTTTTTAATGGAATAGCTGATCTTTAATACCGTCAATTGTCGTTCCATTTTACTGGTTTCACTTAACATTTGCAAAGTGTTAAGATGATTAATGTAACTGTCAGGTGAAATATTCATAAATGTAGATGACCTACCTCACATACAAAGAGATAATATATATCGGGGTTTATGTGCTTCAATTGCTTTGCAAAACAGCTTCTGACTTGAGTAAAATCATGCTAAATTATAAATATGAAGAAAAAGGAAAAGAGAAAAAAAAGCATGCTTTTTTCCTCTACTTTTTACATCAAATCAATCTTTAGAAACAAATCTTTTATCATATGTTTACACAAAACATAGTCCTCTATGTTTTTGAAATCCTCCCTGATTTGAAATTTTGGGTTGCACAGAAGATATTAATTAAGTTAATAATTAACACCAGTTTCTGTGAAAAGCAAATTCATGGGTTAGAAGAGAGAAGTGATACTGCAGTGTCATGTGAGCAAATCTAAGCTTTGTGCTCTTGCAGTTTTTCCCGTGGAACAGAACAGCACAGCTCTCAGCACAAAACCTGGACCTGATGCTGAGGTAAAAAACGGAGCAGGCAGTTCGTGTGGGTTCACTGCTGGCCTAATTCTGCCAGTTGGAACCTCTCCACAGCAGGATCTTCTAGGAGAACATTTTTCTTCAAAAGCAGCACTCCCATGTGCATTAAACAAGTGAGGGAGGCACTAGCTGTATCGAGAACATAAACAATACATTTCATGAGGACTCTTTTTCCAAAATATTTTTTCAAGTCAGTTAGTAGCATAAAAAGAAAAAAAACCTCTTTAGGTACAGTGTTACATGGCATCCCTACACTCAGTCTTGCCTTAAAAACCAACTTGTGCCTGTGCTACAAACCAGTCTATATACTCTCAATCCTCTTTCTGAAGGTCTAACACGTAAATATGATAGATATGGTGATAATTGTTATTCTCTATGGCACCATGTTTTGTTTTCCTCTTTTCCCCCAAACTCTGCTGACTTACTGACCCAGACATTGCAAACTAGTCAGGTGAGTAACAGAACTAAGAAACTCTGATTGTGCATTTCATACAATTTTGTTTTGGGTAGGCTGCTACATGTATTTGTAAAATCCTTAAAGAAATTATCCTTTATCCATAAAACACTTTTTTAATGTTTCTTCGAATGCTATTAACAGTGTGGAGCAGTTCTAAACACTTGTTTGAGTGCTGCACTAGGGCTTTTTGTTTCCAGTAAAAACTGATGGAGATCAACTCTTTTTTGACACTCCTCGTACCAAGTGCTTATAAAGTGTTTATATCTATAATTGTGTCAAATTATGTTAATTAAGCGCTGAAAGACACTAGTAAGTTGAAGTGCTCAAAAAGTGCATTACTCTGAGTGTCACCTAGGGGCTCTTCATATCAGACACTTGGGGGACAATTTTTTTCCTTTTGAGCACCTTTAGAGTACTATATCTTAAAGTGTCTTTCTAGCATTTAGTAAATTAAAAAAGCAAGTGCCAGTTAAGTGCATTTTATTTACTCTACTCTTTTGAAATGCAAATATATTTTAGAGTAAAATGCCCTTCCCTTTTTACAGTTCACCATTTTCCTGCTCAATTGTCCCTCATGCCTTTTCTTACTCAGTATTCAACTGCTAAAAACAACCACGGGAAAGGCTGGGAATTAACTCTATTATGAATTATTAAGCAGAAAATAGAACTGTTCAAAGGATCAAATACCCATTTTAGGGTATCTAATAGCCTTATGAAGTAAAGTCATATTATCTTAAGAGAAATGACCTGGGCCACGTGGAATTTGTCTTACTTGTGCCTCCCCCTACCCCTTCTGGTTATTTGTGAAATTTATGCTGAGTAGCTGCAGCAGACAAGAGATGATTTTCTTCCAGTGAATGTTAATCATCTATTGGTAATTAGCCATTTCAAAGGGCTACTCATGAGAGTACATGAGCTCTCAAAGACTAAATGGTTTGGCCAAGATGATCAAATTAAATGCAGGCTTATGCTCCATATTAGGAGACTGACCTCCACTGCTGTTGTTAGATGGAAGTGCATTGTATGGCAGTGTAGATTTTTAGTAGGAGGTCAGAGGAAAAAATATACACTTTCTGAAGAAGAATAGTTTGAAGATAGAGACAGCAGTGCAAGGCACCAAAATTTAATATCTATTTCCCTGAAGAATATAAAAAAACCCAAACTCTTCTGAAATCTGATGAAAAATAAACAGGTAATTCAATGTAGGAATGTTATTATTGAATATCCTACTTCAAGGACTATTCTGTTTCATGATAGAATATTCTTCTTTTAGGTGGGAGGATAACAATCCTTACATTACCTAATTCTGGCTAGACTTTATTAAATGATATTTTCACTTTTCTGAGAAACTGCATTTAATCCCTATGTCAATGTGCTGAGAAAGATAGTAAAGATATATCTGAACTTTAAACATCTTTAATCTTTCTCTTTAGCTTTCATTCTTGTTGCACAGCCTCAGCAATCAGATTACAACACTCCATTCCTCAGAAAAACGTACAGATTTAGAAACCATAGTGAGATAAGATTCTCCTTTGACCAAAAGACTCAGTCTGCTACATCTTTGGAAGGTCTCTTAAATAGCAATGTCTATTGAAATTTTCAAAATAGATAGGATTTTGTTTGGTAATTACCGAAGTAAAAAGTATCAGACAGGGGGCAGGAGTCCACAGGAGTGTAGAGGTGAGGTGTGTACTCCAGTCCCCACTGGAAACATTATCTGAAAGGTCCTTTTTAGCCTAGAGTTTGTAAATTGAACTCACCTTAACTTCATTCCCTGGGGAAAGCTATCCATTTCGCATGCGTCCCTCTCAATGTAGCAGGAGTGAAGAAGCTAAGAACTGAGTAAACACTGAGCTTGTTTTGCCAGTTCAAGGTAAGATATATTTTCAAATCATCTGAAGCCTTTCTCAACAATTGCTTACACTGTGTATGTACTGGAGCAGCTTTCACTGCTCTATAAAGCAGAGGGGTTTATGCTCTACAGATCCCAATCCAGCTCTTACCTGCAGGTTGATCTGATTATTGGTGAAGTCAATTACCAAGGGACTGATTTAGAGTGCGCTGAATGAAGTCTCCAGAGAATCAATTAAAAGTAGAAAAGAAAATTTGAATGGTGATTAGTTTGAACTGTTATTATCTGCTGTTTGGAAGGAAAGGTATCAGTGCTCTGATTGTCTTCTGTGAGGTTACCTGCTGTACACCGTATCCATCTTTTTTGTCCTTCTAGCTACTTGATTGCCTATTTGTTTGCAATAGCCTTTGGAGGTAATGAGCAGATTAAATTTAGATAGAGGGCTCAGATTCACTGTTGGCACAGCTCTGCTGAAATAAGTGGAATTAGCCAGGAGAGTCAAAATACCATGTGTTCAGCAACCATAAGCTATCTGGCCTGTTGATGACTTCTAAATTCCCTCCAGTAGATGCTTGTATAGTGTAATTTTAAAGGACAATACAGACAGTTCTGAAAACCAGAAGATATTGAAATACAGAATGTATTATGTTACCTAGATGACATAATTGTCAGAAAGAGTAAAACTAAGCATTTGGAGGAGGGACCAGTGAGAATTATTTTTGCTTTTAGGCAATATTTCACTTGGTTAGGTACTTTTTTCTTTTTTGTTAATCTTGGGTATAAGAAAGCTGGACTGCTTTGGATTCAGGTCTTTTTAATACAAGGTACATACCATTACCTGAATTTTGTGAGTAGCTAGACAAATCATATTGGTTACTGTTATATAAATGTCTTTATAAACAAAGCACCAGAAAATGTATCTTCCAGCACTGTTACTGTTGTATGTGAGGCCAGTGTTCACTAATTCCAGGGTATGACAAGTCTTGACAATCTCACGTCATCTGGCAGACATTAGGACGTCTGCTGCTTGTCTGTCTAGGAAAAGAAATACTGATGAACATACAAAATCAAAGGATCATTAGGGTCCAGATTTAAAGCTGTGGCCATGTAAAGAGCAGGACCGAAAGGGGCACTAACACAGTGAAATTAAAAAGATAAATTTATAGGACACAGAAAAAAGGAAAATCCTGGAGAAAAAAAAAGAATTAAAATTAACAGTTAAATGAAAATCCATCCCATTGATATCCTGGCAGGTAATACCACTTCTTACTGGTGACTGTGAAGGTTTCTATGGCTGTACAAAGCTGTTGTGTACCAGAAGTGCCACTAAGCTTTCAGGCCCTCAGCTCATGAAAGCAGAAATGTTCAGTCTCTACTTTTTACTTTCTGATGTCCCATTTGCGTGAGGAACAGAAAACATAGCCTTCAATAAAAATGTCTTATTTGAGAAATAGCTTATGGCACAGAAATTTTTTAAATAAAATGTTTGTACATTACGTACTTGACGATTATTTTCCATTGCTCTAAACTTGCATATGTCTTCCTTATGTAGTACATAACTCCAATGATGTGTTTTTCCCTCTACACCTACAGTAAGTTAGTTTTCACAAGGATGAGAAAATGCCTCCTGAGAAAACAAATTCCTGGGAAGAATTAGAAGACCAAAGGTAATAGATCTTTTAATTTAAGATAGAGCCACTTGCCATTTCCGTTCCTTTAAAAAGCAGTCAATTCTAATTATAGAGATTTATCTTGGATTAAGGAAGAAAAATACTAAAGTAAGCACTGCTTCTTTTATTATAACTCTAGGGTTAACGCTTTTCTAAATGGGAATTATGCATTGTGAGGACAGTAAAATGACTGCCTAAAACTGAATTAACTGTTCATATGATGGAAATTTGTTGTTCTGAAAATATTTTTGTTGTTCTGAAAATATTTTCCTTTTAACTTTACATTTAAAAGTGGGAAGAAATAAGCTTTGGTAGCAGTTACCAATGTTGAAAAATCTAAAATAAAAAAAAAAAAGTTTTTTGAAAGGGAAAAAGCATTTCTAATGCTTCCTATAAAGCAATATCCAGTTTCATCCACAGAATATCAGAATTCCAGTAGATGGAAACACTTGTGATCCATCTTAACTCAAACATTTTCAGAGTCCAATGCAAATAGTGAAAGTTTCAATAAAAGCTACAGGCACCCTGGTCGAAAAAGATTAACATGGAAAGAATCTCTTTCAGTGCAGTTTCCAAGACAACTATTGCATTTCCTCATCTTCTCCTTCTGCCTCATGTCTCTGAAATGGTTTTGATGTTATCATGTCTTCCTTTTTTTCTGATAGAGTTTGTTCTCCACATGGAAATTCTTTAGTACTCATCAAGATACCTGGTATCCTTCCCTGAGATATCATTTATCATGGGACTGTTTATCACTTTCATTATCTGGGCCACAGATGTGCTGGCCTATATTTGGAGACTTCATTCTTTTATGAGCTATCAAAAATATATGGAAAGGAATGGGACAAACAAAAATCAAGCCACCTCCAAAAAACAAGGTCTTTGAAACTTCAAAAATATTCAGCTCTTATTTTATCCTTGTTATTCTCTTGTTGTAGGAAATGTGATCTGACTTTATTTAGTACAGTAAAAGGTCAGCTTTGTGCCAGACTTTCAGGTATTTCATTGTTACCCTCATGGGCAGAGTGGTAGAAATGCTATGCTAGCCCTCTCAAAAATCTTCATATTGATATTGCACAGCCTACAATATTTAGCCATTAGTCTGTTTCTGAGGCAGACATAAGGAATCAGAGTATGTTTTATGATGGATATCTGTGATCTTACCCTGAAAACTACATGCATCTCTTAAAACACATATACTGATGAAAAATGAAGCCTGAGAAGTCTTTTAACATCCCCTGTTATATAAACAAAATTCGACGTGTACTTCTAACAATATTTTCTGTAAGCATTTCATAGCTGATCAACATGTGGCCAATACAAGAATTTGGAGTTTAAAAAAATGTCAAGAACAGAACAATGCCTATTATATTTTTTCACATTTTATTTATTTAACTCATTGTTCTCAAACTAATATACTACTGGATATTATAGTTAATATAACTATACAAGTTATATACAAATTTTTCCAGCTGCATTATATTTCTTTACTCATTACCCCATTCTTGTATTTCTTGATATAATTATGCCTGGACTTATATTTTCTTAAGAAAATAGTCACAAGAAGAGAAGTCACCAAGGAGGAACTCTTGAGTGGTATCTTCCTGCACAAGATTAAGTGATAAATATGTATGAAAGATCAGTGTAAATAAAGTACATCCAAATTATCACAATGCAATATGAATCAGCTTTAAAGAAAAATGTGAGTAAGTTTAATTGCAATGGTTATTCGATGTAGTCTGCTGAGTATAGATGGCAGCTGAAAAACTGCTCATCATTGATGAACTGCAAGAAGAAAGAACAAACATCAAACAAAGCAAATACCAAGTCTTGTGACAGTGCTAAAATGCCTTTAAATTTTAACTATTGCACTATTTGTGTTTTATTTTTCTGAGCAATGAATGGAAGCATATGCTGTACTCCAGTTTGGCCATGTGTGGCCCAGAGGATGCACTAAGGATGTAAGCAAGAGTTCAGGGCCTTTGAATAATTAAAGAAATGAATCTTCAGTAAACTGGACTCTACAACTCTACTATTCTGTTAAGCCTCTTCTCAAGTATAAGGACAGAGACTTGACAGCCTATTGGGAGGTAATGAAAAGTTTGCAGAAGACTTCAGGATCCAAGTGAGCCAGCTGTCCTGACATCGCCCTTTCTCCGGCACCACCAGGTGGACTGGATGACCACTTGGACTTCTTCTGCAGCTGCAGCAGAGGCTATGTCTCTGTGGACACACCAGGACACACCTGTCCAGCACCACAAAATTCCCTCAAAGTACCTATAGAAGTTCTGCAGTCAGGCTGGCACTGCACAGCAGCAACATTTGGGCTGGAGAGATCACCCAGCAGAAGGACCTGAGCAGTCAGTGCACGCAGCAAGAAGTGCTGTAGTGCTTTCTTCTACAGCCTGGAGAGGAACCTGTCCAAAGGTATTTGGGGCACTGCCAGCCATCAGTTGCTCTAGACCCTGTTTGGGGGGCTGTATTTTACTTACTAGGCAAATACTTTCACTTTCTGTTGCTGTGCTTTCCAAAAATAATGTTATGTTCCATGTCCATTTAATGAAACTATTTGTTTTATACATAAACCTTTGATTGCAAATGGGAATGTATTGTCCTGTGGGTGATCCTAGGAAAGAATTTGTTTCTTCTGTTTCTTTGGGAGGGTATTGAGCTTTTTTTAATACTATTTTTAAGAACTCTGAGTTCTGAACTTGGCACTTGCTGCTATTGAAAGCCCATGACACTGCTCAAAATACTCTATATTGTAGAAAAAAAAACCATCTCCAGTATAAAGTGGTAGTAACTCAGTATTTTAGTCATTAGTAATCCAATTAGAAATAATTAGAAATCCAGAAGAGTAAGTTTTAAGGAAAAGAAAGGTTCCAGACTTAATGAATGATTCAATCCATAACTGGTCTAAAAGAAGAGTATTGAACACATTCATTTAAGATATGAGTAGCAGGCTTTTGCCAGGAGGAAAATCTAATAGATATTCTGCATTTAACTTTTAAGTGACACAAAAACAAGTTTGCATGGAGTATGGAGTTCTGGTAACCCCTGTGTGACTGTCTTACACTTTAAAATTTATTTCTACTTCTACATATGGATAATACTTCTGAATTTTTGTTTTTTGTTTTTCTCAGAGAGCTTTTCTCACAGTATATTCTCTCTATTTCAGAAACAAAACCTGGCTAGACGCATGGATTTATCCAGCTCTTATACTGAAACTTCAGTAGAGGTGTATTTTCTGCTAGAAATATGACATCCTTCTTTAGAAGAACTCATATTTTCTTTGCAAATGAAACAGGCCAAGGATTTGTAGCAAGCATCCAATTTTCAGTTATTCCTCTGTAGCAATGCCAAGAAAAGAAGAGGAGGAACCGTTATTTAAGAGTCTGTTGAGATGGTACTTGGTTATTTTCTTTAATTCAGTGATGAATCTGCTTTTAATAAATGAGAACAAAGAAGTTCAGCCCATTACACCTTCTAAGCAAAAAATATGAAGAGAGGAAATTCCTCATGTGTTTGAATGAGGTGCTTGTGGGCAACACTGGCCTAGCACACCAGCTCTTCAACTTGCAGTTCCTGAATTGTAATCAGCTCCAAATATCTACCACACTGTAGGACCATTTTCTCATCAATGAGAGGATGACAGTTCATTCACTTTATTTTTATTTTTTTTATAAAATCTTTCATGGATTAAGCAAGTGCAAGTTAATCACAGTGGAAAATATATGAGATTAAAGAGACAAAGACTCCTTGGGGTGCACAGCTGTCCCTTTTGCCCATTTAAAAGCCTCACACGTCTGTGCTTGAGTGGTATGGTGTGGCAGAGTGAGCATGGATGGTGATTTCTCCTGCTCTCCATTCTTCTGGTTGGGGCAGCTGAATTCTAAAAAATGCTAATTGGAAAGTAAGGGATGATAATCCTTCTACAGAAAATCCAGTTTGTCTTCAACCCTGGCACGTCACAAAGGTACCAATCTGCAGGACCAGTGGTTAAGTTCTCTCTGTGCTATGTGTCTGGATTCAGTAGTTCAATTATGACTTTAAATAATATTTATTTTATGTGTATGCCTACAGTGCTAGACTTTTTTTTTCCTCTTTATTTTCCCAAAAGGATCAAAGACATTAGGCAACCCCAGTCCCCCCCCTTCAGGCTGGGTTGCACCCATCTAGCAAGTGCCTGATTTTATCTGAGCAGTGTTGCTGAGAGCTCATTGAGAATGTGGGAGCCTGGCTTCAGTTTCTGTCTTTACTTCTTGATTGACTCCATATCCCATGGTGGCTGTGAGGTATTTAGGATGGAGATGTTCCAGATATTAATTGGATGCAGAAGCTGGAAGCCAGAATTCCCTTCTCCCAGGTGAATGTTGAATAAATTTAGGTTCTGGAGTGGTATTTGTTCTTGGTTTCTGCCTTTGTGGTTGTCCTGGTTTGGGCCAGAATAGAACTAATTTTTGGTCTTGTAATTTTACTTTCAGCTAAGTCTCTTCTAAGTAGCTGCTCTTGCTGAAATAAACAGAAAGTTCCTCAGTCAGTGTCTGCTCCAAAGAGTGATAAAACTTGATGTATACAGTTACAGTTAGAGAATGGTCTGCAGAACCAAGGCAACAACTCAGTTCTGAACATCTAATGCTCTGGAAAGAGAAAGGGAGTAAAGAGGTCACACCTGTGACCTTGCTTTAGGGAGGAGCAGACAAGACAGGTGACTGAAATTAACCAAAAGGAGTATTCCATCCCATACGCGTCATACTCAGTATAACTTTGAGGGATCACAAGGGTCAAACCCCTTTGCTTTCACCCTTCACTCTTTCCTTCAGCCCTCCCTTGCCTGTTCCTGTTTGTTTCAGCACCCTGGGAGGATTCCATCTATTCGTCTGCCTGTGGTCCCTGATCCATGCCAGCCTGAACCTGTGTGTTCCTGCCTCCAGCCCCCAACTGGTGCTGACTCCAGGAGTCCAGCCTGGACTTTTCCAGTGCTGCCCAACAGCGTCAGTGGTGATGTGAGCATTACTGGTGGAAAAGGGAAGGAATTTGGTATCATTTTTCTATATATTCATAGTTAGGATATAAGAGCAAATTACATATATGTGATTTGTCCATCTATTCAAGGAAACAGTTTCACTTCATTTGAAAAATTTTATGCTTATTTTCACTGAAACTATCAGTGCCACATCTTTTGCTGGGCTTTTCACTATCTACAAACATGTTACCAACTTCTATCACAAACCAAGAGCACTGCAGTGTTTCTTATCTTTATAGTTTGACAGTGTACATTGAGAAGGGGTTCTACCTTGTGATTTTTCCTCTTCAACAAAATGCAGTCTGCAAATTACAGCTATCTTATGTAAGGAATGTATTGAAAAGGGTTGTGTCAGCAGTTAAGATGTCAAGTTTTATAATTGAACAAAAGCCATTTAAGCTGAATGTTTCTTTTTGTTTGTTTTCTGTAACAAACAAATTTCTATTTCTGATCATTATTGCATAATTAATAACTAAACATAAACATGACTCTACATTTTGGAATGCTCCGGTATTGCTCTTTGCTTTGAATTATTTTACTCACTGGCTGTTCAGTATTAGACAAGAAATACTGATAATTATATTTACTTATATGCATATATATATATATGCATATATACATATATATTTCCCATTTAGATCTGGCTAATATACATGTGGTGAATGAATTCTTTCACAAATGTAGTGATGTTCACCTTCGCATAAGTCATAAGGAATATGACTAAGAAAAATAGTAAGGGGTACACTATGGAATTGAAATTATAAGAAATTTTAGGCAGTCATGTAGTAATTATTAAAATTGTAAATTGATGTTAGCATCTGTGCTGAGTTTTGTTTATTTTAAGATTGCTAACAGGAATTTTGCCTTGACTAAATGCAAAATGCAATACACAGTACAAATAAAATGTACTAGAACTATCAAAGTAGGCATAGCCCCACAGCCTCAGCATCTCAGGGGTGTCATCTTTGTCTGTTAAAGAGAGATAACATTCACCCTGTGCGTGCTCCCTCACATACAATAAGGACCTATACTCAGCACTTCTGTGGCTTTATTTGTAGCATTCTAATGCCAAAATTCTGTATATTATTTCTGATGCTAGTATTTAATGGATATGCTTCTTATTGTGACTTAGGACAATAGTTTCAAAGCATCCCAGCCTTATCAGTGTGTTGCTCTGTCCAACTTCAGGAACGTTTACTTCAGTACATGATTGGCAGTGAAATCCCAGGAACTTCCGGGTAGACTTGAATAAACTAATTTCTATGAAGGCAAGAACGATCAGCAGTTCAAAGATCAAAGCTCCCTGTCTAATTTTTTAAATGATTTCCTATTCTTGCTGAGTTTCCTACTATCAACATTCTGCTCGGTTTTATGCCCAGTAGTCATCCTATCTGTATTTGACACAGGATAATTAGCTGCTGGCCTTGGGAAGTGCAGCCCTTTCTACCAATGGTATAATCAATGTTAGAAAGTGGTCTGCTTCCTATGGATAGCCATGTATTTTCAGAACATCTCTTGATTTATTATAAGGGTTGTTATGATTATGAAGAGTTAAACTTGCAGACTTCTTATGACAGTGGTTGTGTTTAGCTTCATTATATCTGATGCTAACATCTGTCCAGTGAGATGGAAGCTACCTGCTCATTTTATACAAGTTCTAATAATTGACAGTTGCTAAAGACCCATATATTCAGCACATTAAGCACTGCCAATGATAATAATGCAAGTATCTTTAGTTCTTTATCAGCCTTCCAATTTTATCCTTTATTTCAATTATTGTATTACAACTTTCTGTAATCTTTAAAAGTAAGCAAGAGCAACAGGTCTTTGTCCTTTCAAGCTGACAATTTAAGTCTCACTTAGATACCAGCATGAGATGGCAGTACTAGTTTCACTGGTTGGCATGGTGACTAGAAATGCACAAGTTGTGAATGATTAAATTTGTAAATGGTTTGTAAACACTGGAGAAATAAAGGTATACTTCAGCGTGGCTAGAAGGTGACATATTAACATGAATTTACAATAAATACTTACAAAAACAAACCCATTTCTCACTGATCAGTGCCATAGAAAATGATGCCTCATTCCTTTTTTCCCTTAGAAATATCCAATAGAGTCTAAATTCCTCTGTACACAGCAACTCACAACATATCTTATTAGTGGGCAGAATGGCATTTTCAAAAACAGTAGCTTTTTCTTTCTTTCATATATAGTAAGACCCTTTTCCTTTCTCAAAAGGGAGTTTATTCAACGAAGAATTAAAGAAGAGGGATAAATGGTATTAAAGCTATGTCAACTACAGCTAAACAAGTACCTTTATCAAAAGACAGACCATTCCTGGTATCTTAAAGCAATACTCTTTTTCACAAGGCAACTACAGCAAAGTCTTGGAAAACTCTCCCACTGTCAAATTACTATGTCCTTTTAGCATGCATACATACCAAATGGGAATTTATGCTGTGTTAGAAAATAATGCACTTATAAAATTTTTAGCTTAATAGAAACAATGATCTTAATAAGTATCTTAAATTGAAAGACACTATCTGATGCTGTACATTTTATTTCACTGCTAACAAACTAAATTAGATGCTAAAGGTTTGCTGTCAAATTAAAACCTAGTGAGTCCATAAAAATTATTTAATAACTGGTTCCTAGCACAGTATTCTTGCATCTCTCATTAATTACTACTGTTTTAAAATAATTTTTTTCACATTTCATGTATGAAAATGCTTCTCTTTCTTGTGAGCATTGTGAAAAGTGTGTAGAAAATATGGTGAAACCTGCCACATATAATGAAATGAAAGCTGGCCATATTAAAGTCCATAGAAACACACTAGTGAGCAGGAGTTATGGTGAGCACATCTACGTACACAACAAATACACTGAAAATAAACAGCCTTGTTCCTACTATATGACTCCCAAACTGAATAAATTAAGCATTTTCAGAGGGAAGTAGAAGTTTTTTAAACAGATGGTAATCTTTCATTATTTTAAAAAATGTTCTTTTATCAGTGGAAAAATTATACCTAGATCTAAAAAAACGTTGCTTAACATTAGAGCGTTCTCTATAGCTTTATTGCATGTTTTTTTTTTCTTGTGTTTAATCATTATATTATGTGATTCCAGCTCTACCTTTCCTACTCTAGGCAAAATATAATCTCAGAACCCAGCTCCAGAATTTTGATATGCATATAATTTTACGTAGTTGATGAATCCACTATGCAATGGTAAACAGCAGGGAGGGGCTCCATGGAAACTCATTTGTTAGTTTTCCCACTTGGATGCTGTTATTTTTATAAATTACTGATATTGGACACTGTAGGAGTGCCCCTTTTCTTATACATAGAAGCACTTCCCTGGCCCCAGGAGTCACTAAGACTAGTGGATTTTAATAGTTATAGATCTTAAATGGAGGGTTAGAAATTGTTTCTTTTCATTACAATTACAACAAGGAATTAACCCCAAGGGTATCCACTTAATTTCATAATATATAGACTGGAACGCTAACAATGTGGCTCTTCTAAAATGTAATAAAGAAGCAACTGCCCCTTAGCTCCCTGGGGTAAATTTCTGTAAAATGTATTGCAAAAAATGTAACACAAAGAAGATTTTATGTTAACAAGCTTTGTAATGTCACTTCAGTGCTCAAAGTGCTCTGAAGCTCATAGTCACAAAGTATTGGCACTGGTTTTACAGCAGAAATTTAGTACCAACACTTTCATATTGCTTCACTGATACAAGAAAAAACTCAAACAGTGGTGGAAGGAGTGGAGGGTAATTTACAATTAAGCACATAAAGAAGTGAAAGAGTAGAGGGAGCAAGAGGGAGTGTAGTGGTGCAAAGTAATTACTTCCTTCAAGGTCCACTTGGACCTATCCTCTAGCCAAGTTTCCTGTGTTATTTTAATCTTCCGTGCCCTATTGCAGAACAAGCCTTGGCCTTACAATTGGCAGCAAGTGAACTCCAGTCCATTTGCTCTTCCATTTGCACTTGTGAGTAGCAAAGCAGTCTCTGACCTCTGAGTAATTATGGATGGTGACTGTGGAACAATTTCCTGGCCAAGATCTTAAATACTGGATCAGGTTGTAGTTTTGAATCTAGGTTAAAGACATTTCTATTAGTTGATGATTTTAATGGGGCCTGACTAGATACAGCATCCAGGGAAAGGTTTGCAGTAAAGACAGCAAGGAAAAAAAATAGACTAGCTGTGCCTATTCAGTACTGAAAAAAAAAAAAAAAAAGCAGCTAGAAGAAAAGTCCATTTTTCTTTGGTTTGATTTTCAATGGCAATGCTTCCAGGTACATCAAACAAAGGTGCTGAGGTTGTTTTTTTCAGAAAATCCATTAAGGCAGAAACCTTTGGCCAATGTTTTTTAAATATACGTGATATGCCCAGAATTCTGTGTGCCTACCTATGTTGCAAATGCACTGTTTTTAGAAGAAAATTTAAATCATTTGCCTGGCTAATCATGGGTATGTACAAATGTTGATGTGTTTGTACACATCACCTAAAACTGGATTACCCCAGAGTTACTTGAGTGAGAGTTTTACCTATAATATGTGGCATTTACATATTTATTGGAATCCTACTCCCAAATTTTGGGAATAAAAAATGATCTCTGAACTAACTTTTCTAGCTAAACCGATAGTTCTCATTTAATTGAAGTAAAATTTTCTATACAGATGCAGAAGCACCTGTCATTAATAAAAGTTACTATTGCTAACTCTAAGAGAGATGCCAAGAGAGAATGCATGTCTAGAAGGCTGACAAGAAGAAGAATGAAAATGAAGGGTGAGATATCACTTTGTTGACCAAGACATTACATGGTAATACATCCAGCAGAGGCAGGACTGTTAGGAAACACATATGCATGAGGCTGCCATTGGAGGGGTTAAGCAAAAGGTATATCAGGGACTATTTGAAAGATTTGGATATGAGAAAGATCAAGAGTCACAGAATGGTTGAGGTTGGAAGGGAACTCCAATGGATATCATCTTGTCCAACCCCCTAGGGCTAGTTATCCAGGGCCATGTCCAGACAGCTTTGAACATATCCAGGGAGAGAGAATCCACAACCACCTTGTCCAACATGTGCCAATGCTCAGTCACCCTTACAGTAAAAAAGTGTTTCCTGATGTTCAGACAGCATTTTCTGTGTTGCTCAGTGCCTCTTGTCCCATCACTAGACACGACTGAAAAGAGCCTGGCTCCATCTTCTCTGCATCCTCCTTTAAGGTATTTATACACATTTATGAGATCCCCGGAAAGCCTCCTCCAGGCTGAACAGTCAGAGCTCTCTCAGCCTGTCCTTGTAGGAAAGATATTTTATTTCCTTAATCATCTTCATGGCCCTTCTCTCCAGTATGTCTGTGGCTCACCTATACTGGAATGCCCAGAACTGGACACAGCACTACAGGTATGGCCTCAGCAGTGCTGAGTAAAGAGAAAGGATCACACCTCTTCACCTACTGGCAACAATTTATTTGTTTTTTAAACAAATTATTATATTTAATGGTGACCTGAGTTACAATGGGCAAACAAAGCTGGCCTCTCCAACTGGCATTTTCAAGGCACAGGGAAGTACCGTGGGTTGTTTCTTAAGGAGGTTCCTGTGCTCAGGCTTGAGCCTTCCCTCACTTTTCTTTTGTTTTCTTTTCTTTTTCCATTTCTGTATTTCATGGACAGCCACCACCACAACAGTTTGACTGGTAATCTCCATCTTAAAAACAAGAAAGCAAACATAACAAAACAAAACAAAAACCAAACCAAACAAACAGAAACCCAAACCAGCTGGTTTCAGTTAACTTTATTTTACCAGTATTATTTTGATGTTTCTGAGCCTTTTTTCTTTTTTCTTTCTTCATTATTCACATTAAACTAAAGTAAGGGAAAAGTTTTTACGTTTTAATGTTCATTATCTTCTCCTGGTTACAAAGTTTATGTTCTTAAACTTATCCTGAAGCCAGTTTACTCAGTAAGAACAAGAGTAAAAATGTCCAGGAAGAATGGGAGAGGCAAAAGTTCAGCATGTAGCTGAGTTAGGAGCCAAATGCTGAAAGAGTCTCTGAAGAGAAAATTTTCAGGATAAAAGGAAATGCTTGCAGCCATTTCTCCCACTCGTGATTAATTACTCATAGGCAATTGAGCAGTAACAGAAATTGAAATCATACGAGTGATTTCAGCACTCAGCGTTATGATCATGGGTCATAGTCTGGATTTTAATCAAGGGCAAATTAGAAAATAAAATGCTATTGATCTCTTCAACTATTTTTGTAGATGATAAGTCAGAGTTTTTTCACTAGGTGAAGTCAAGTTGAAATTGTATGACTGCTTGAAATGAAATTTGAGATCTATGTGTAAGGGTGTCTATTTTCTTTCTTCATATGAAAGCATCCGTGGTAGGTTTCTTCCATTTCTTCCACCTATCCACAAGCAGTACAAGAGCAAGTAGTTTCAAGGGAAATCTGTGTGCTCAGTGCTCAGTGCAAGGTAACAAATGTGATGTACTTCACAAACAGGGTTATCTCCTTCAACCAGATACATAGATGCTATAGGTTAGGTGCCAATATGTTTCAAGAAAATGACGTGCTGTAAATCACTCCTGCTGTATTGCCATGAATCTAGTCATATTGTATCCAGCCTCTGACACCTGAGAATAGATTCATTTGTAATGTAAGAAATGTGTGGTAAAACATGTACTATGAAAAATAGAAGTACCATACTTGAGACACGTAAGTAGAAATCTGAAGCACCAACTATTCCTTTATCACAGGTATTGTAATGTTTGCCCTTTTTGTACTGCTTCCATGTAGTATGTACTTTGTTTTCCAGTAAGGATGACTTCTGTGACAGGCAGCAGATGTTCTGTAGCCTTTATTCAAAACCCCACATTCTTTTAAAATAAAATAGGTGACGGATACCCTTTATTACAACATAAAAATATGTTGCTTGTCCGTTTGATGAGTTTGTGAAAAGGCATAAAAAAACAAGTAACTGTAAGTACTAAGGCCACATTTAGGTAAAGAATTGTTTTTCAGAGACTCTCTATAAAATGTTTTCTTTTTGAAACAATACTGACAATTAAAAACAGTTTAAGTTTTATGGGATCTCTCTGTGTTGTGCAGAGTATGAGACAGCTATAGACTCCTGCCTGCAGAAAGAGCAACATACAAATCATGGAAAAACCAAACCAAACAAACAAACAACAAACAAAAAAACCAAAACCAAACTGATTTGTACTCTTAAAAAAGGCAAGGAAGGGAAGAATGTTTAGGATACTAGTTTGTTTGCAGTCAACACTGGGGAAATGCTGAATGCAGAACAGGAAGTGAGATACCCAGGCTGAAGGGATGGCAGTACAAAAACATGTTTGGGATCCTGAAGATACCTTTTCCTTTGACTGGTGAGCAGAGACTTGACACTATTGCCCTACCTATTTTCTTTTTATTTTCTTTTCTTTTTTTTTTCCCCAATATGAACAACTTCAGCTGGAAACATGGCATCTGCATCTTCTGTATTTTGGCAAATGAAGGGAAACTTGCATTTTTTTTTCCATGTAATAGAGTTGAAAGTTTTTAAGATTTACTAAGTTTAATGTTAGAAAACGTGTGAATGTTATTTCTTAATAAGTTGTGGCTGATATATGCTGTAGGTAAAAGCTGAAAAAGAACCATTTCAAGGGAGTACATGAGAGCAGGGATTTTGCTGATGGACTTTGTGGTCTCAGAAGATGAAATACCATGGAATTGCCTCAGCTGAGACCTTTGAAGTTTTCTATTGTCCCTGATCAAAAATAAAGGAAACTTAGAAGTAGATGGAGTCTTATAGGTAGGCTCTGGAAATTCTACCTTCTGTTGCTTTTGTTGTGAGCTAAAGAGGATTCTGGACTTGTATTGGATTCATTTAAAAGCCTGCAGGGTGACCACCATGGCAAAATCCTGGTTTGTAGATTAAGAGCACAGCCTTCCAGTGTTAAATGAATGAAGTGGTGTGACCTTCTATGTAAACTCCTTACCTCCCTGCTTGTCCTGATCAAAGCTGAAGCAGAATGCAAAGTCATAGGTAATTAAAGAACTGAGCTCCCTTTTCAGCTCTGTTTAATTATTAAAGGAAGTTTCTACTTAACTTTTTTCAGTAATGTAATCCATGACACTTTAGTTTAAAATCAATAATTCTTTGGTTAGTACTGAAAATTCTAACAGGACATTTGAACATCACTGGAAATTATTGAATTCTTATGCTGTATGTAACCAGTTGAAACTATCCTTTAGTGATGATGTTTCAACTATGACATGTTTATTACTCAAATCTCAGATGCCATAGAGAGTAGTAAAGACCTAACATTTTCATAAGCAATTTCTCAGAGAAATAGTCAAAAAAACCTAACTTTTTTTCTAGAAATGGTATTCTAGCTCTTGGCTGGATGTACTAGCACAAAGCTTATCTGTCTTTACCTTGTGCAGAGGCAGATTTCACATGATGAGACAAATATGTGAGAATTAAATTAATTTCTGGACATTAACTGTCTGAAAACAAGAATGGGGCTTAATCAGTTGTCAGGATAGTGAAAGGAGTACCCAAGCTTTCATCATCAGAAAACATAAACCATCTATTAGAAACAGCCTCAAAACCAATGGAAAGTAATTGAAATAGCCAGTCCTCAGAAACATATCCAGTAAATACCACAGTGAGAACTCTTCTAACTGTAAGGAAGTTGCTGTCTGAGCTGTCAACTAACTGTGATCTGCTATACAAGTCTGTCTGTACCCTACTACTCTAGTGGGGGAAAACTATGTGAGGTTTTGCACAGGGGAAATTCTTCAGTGCCTTTCACCATTTGTTGTTCAGGGAGCCTTGGATAAAAAGCAGTATGGACTTAATACCTAAGGTCAAAGTGTTTTCTGGCTTTTTGAGTCAGTAGGCAGACCACAGTAATTCGTTTAGGGTACTATTGGACTGGTCTGGTCCCTGTAACTAACAAATTACAGAAGTTGTTTAATTCTCTGCCCTTCTGCATTAAGTGTATCCCTATTGCAACCTGTGATCTGAAACCCTTTCTAAAGATGCCTCATTCTCACCTAATGCAAAGCCGTATGTGTGTGAATCCAGACCAGCTGCTGCTTATTTGGAATTCCAGCCAAACAGTGAGAGGTACCTATTTGTGCTCAGAATTCTACAAGAATGGCTGAGTAGGATATTGCAAGATCTCAAAGTGTCCCCTACACCTACAAAACCATTGTTTGCAGATGCAGTAGAGGAAAGAGAAGCTAGAAAGTCTGATCTAGCCAGACTTCGTTTACTGAACAGGTGTAAACACTGGCAGGAAGGAGTATATTAAACACCTGTTCAGCTAAGGACAGCTTAAAGTAAGTAAATAATTTTTTATCCTCAATGTAGAAGGTTTTATGCAGCATATAGTTGAGTAGTGACTTAAATCAGACTGCTCAGGGAGTTTTTATGTCAGATGTGAAAACTGGTACTCAGCAGGTTTGCTGAAAAGGACTTTGGTAATAGTTGAAGTGGTCTTCTTGTAAAGTTTTGTTTGGTTGGTTTTAAAGTTGGTTCAATTCCTTAATCCAAAAGATTCTTCTGTGTGTCCTTGTTATAAATGTCAAGGAGCTAAAAGAATATAGTGGACTTTGTAACTAATTTTTTAGCTGCACTAAGATATTATTAGTGTTGAGGGGGATGTGTTGAGAATGGGAGCAGCTTTTGAGAAGTGAGGGAATTGTGTTTTTAAAATGGGGCATGCTGTCTTACTAATCCCTGACCATTTCAAATGTGTCGTATTCTTTTATTAAGTCATACTTTTTTTGTTAAGAAAGTCCAAGTGGGTGCTTCTTGCATGCACAGTAAAATACATTAAAGTTCACTTAAGGAAAAAAAGCATC
Organism: Florisuga fusca; assembly: GCA_038090715.1. NCBI lineage: Eukaryota > Metazoa > Chordata > Aves > Apodiformes > Trochilidae > Florisuga > Florisuga fusca. The sequence goes on from JAAWXA010000008.1 coordinate 16,722,005, forward strand.
CTGCTTTCATACCAAAGTACACTTTATTGAGAGCTGTAAATAGACTACACTCTCATATTCAAAGTTACAAAGCAAGGATTGTCCCTTTTTCTTCAGTAAAAGGCAATGTGCAGTCATACTAATGCCTTTTGGGAGATACAACTGACTGGAAAAATGAAGGTACATGGAGAACTAGAATGTAAGTATGTACAAAATTCATTCTGATTTAAGCAACTTAATTATTTCTTTATTTTGGTGAAGCCAATAAAGCTTATGTAGAACATTCATTTTTATTATTAGGAGAGAAATGATCCGATTACAGCTAAGACATTTTTCATGGTCTTTTGTACCTGCCTTGAGGAAAGGCTGATGAGCAGCAGCAGAGAGAGCTGTGCTTAGAGCCAGAGACTGTGGCTCTCGGACTCGCTTTGTGGCTACACAAAAGCACAGCTTACTAGTTGAGATTTCCAGCCAAACTGCTTCTCTGCATTATATCTCTCATGAAGCACCATGTTCTGCACCAAATAGCCCTTTGACCTGAATAATTCACCACAGGAAGTGCTTATGCTGTGTCTCTTTAAACTTGCATAAAATCCACTTCCATATGAGCATTAAGATGCTAGCTAAAATACTTGAAGAATGCCTGATGTCCATATTGTTTCCTTGGTTGTTCAAAACCACAGAGAAACCATAAGTGGGTGTAGCTAACCTGATAATCCTAAATCTCTCTAGTTACTTGGTAGCAGATGACAAAACAGGACACATATAAGCTTCAGAACTGGTGTGAGTAGTATATGTGAAAGACAAAAAAGCAGCAGCATGATCCTGGTTTGGGATGGGTTTTCAAAAAAATCCAAATTCAGATAATAATAAGAAATTACTGTGCCATTCAGTTATTGAGGGTGTCTGAAATGATGTGTTGTCACTTCTTTGAAATTTTGTAATGCTAAATGTGCATCCCCCCTCCCCTGATGTGTTGAAGACCAAGTCGGATGGGGCTTTGAGCATTCTGATCTACTGGGAGGTGTCTCTGCCCATGGCAGGAGGGTTGGATCTAGATTATCTTTAAGGTCCCTTCTATCCCTAGCTATTTTGTGATTTAAAATCATAGAATCACTTCTCAGGACAGTGGAATGGAGGCTGACACCACGGTAACCTGTTGCATAGTTTTTGTGTAGTCATAATCATCATCCAGCAAACTGGATACAGTTCTCACATAGTCTGTGGATCTCATCCCTTCTTTTGCCTCTGAAAACATTGTGCTATCCGCCACTGTTGGCAGAAATAGGACTGCAATCAGTTTTTAAGTAGCAAAGTTCAGATGTGCTATTGCTCATGTAGTTGCCTGTACTCTAATTTTATTTTATAGTATTTATTATTAAGTATTTGTCAAACCAAAACATTTTAAAAAAGAGTTAAATATCTCCTTTCGTTCACCTCATGACTTTGTAAACAGGGAGATGGGAGGCTGGACATGTGAGCTTAAGTCCCACCAAGACAGAGAATTGTACCCAGGTTTTGTGGTGATGAATGAATACTCCTGTTCTGTGAAAAGCCCATTCTATCTTACTGTGTATACTAGAAATGTCTAAAAGATGAGGAGCTTGTCCAATTTATGTAACCAGACTGGACTTCAGGAAGGACAGGGCTTGGCACCTTTTTCATTCACAGTTATTTGGATGTGTGATACATGACCAAATTACTATGTACAAAGGCATGAAATTAATACATCAGCTGCAGTCTCTTGCGTGCTGTAAATGTAGGTGATCTTACCCACCTTTCAGTGTTGGAGGAGTTTTGGTTGATTAATGTTCAAAATCGTGAAGTCATGGACAAAGTTTCTTGGTTTTGTGTTCTGGACTTAGAAGCAGTAGAGAGAAATTTTCTGATGGCAAAATTAAATGTGTGTGGCACCCAACTGCTTTCAAGGCTGGAGAGGTGTTGGGCTGGGTAGGTGGATTGCAGTTTGAAATGAGCGGTCTGTGGGATTTGAGTGGTCATGACTGTGCTGTCAAGAATTGATAATCAGAGAGTTGTACTAATGCATGTTTTCTGCTTCCAGTAAGAGGATATCTGCTTCTTACTAATTTCCTACTAGAAATCTCTCATTGAAGTTTAGACATTTAAATAGTTTAAATTACCTGACTATCAATGAATCAAAAACAGATATAACAGAAGTTGCACAGGAGGCGTATATGTGAATAGAGGACCAACATCATCACATGTTGACTGTGAGACTAAATATGCTAGCCAATGTCTTTGTGTCTGTGTTCAGCAGTCTGCAAAATTATGATGATGATACCTATTATACACAACTGTTGAAAGAATTAATTCATTAATGTTTGCAAAGAACTTTGAGATCCTCTAGTAGAAGGTACTACACAATTGCTAAGTGTTAATTTATTATTCTTTATTAGCAGATTCAGTAGGACATGTAGTATAAATCTTTAAAAAAGCAAATAAAAAGCTAATCAGGAGTCTCTTATTCACACTGTCAAAGCTGGTAATGACCAAGTAGAGCAGTTTGTGGAAGTACAAAAAAAATATAACCCATGCTACTTGGTATGTTGAAGCAGCAATTAGCACACATTGTAGGGAGAAGAAGTGGAGCTAGACCAGAAATGAGCCTTGATGAGCCTAATTGCCTTTAATTATCCCTAAACATTTTCTTGTTGTCTGTCTTAGGAAAGCAGAAGAAACCCTGTAGCTCTAGAAGGAAATAAGGCTTGGTTTTGTTTTCATCTTTTAAAGAGGGACATAATAGCCACCATGGAAACATGTTCTTAATCAACGACATTAAACTCCTGTCTGCTCTGCTTCTCTTGAAATTGCCTGGCTTCATTATTATCTGGGGGACAGAGGAGGGGAAGGGGTTTAATCACTATTTAGCTTTTCTTAGCAAATTAAAATATTAATTACAATACACACTATTTTATCTTTGCTCAAGCTATTTGTAAGTATTGGTGAATGAGAGCTCACTTTATGTTGGAGTAATTTATTCTCAAACTATTCAGACTTACATTTTGAATTCCTTTTAAAAAATCATTGGGGCATGAAATGCTGTCTTCTGAGAGCCAGGAAAAGCTATCTTTTTTTTTTTTTTTTTGGTCTTGAAGATAACTGTATAATTAAAGGTACATTTTCTAAAAACTAAAATGTGAAGCTGAGCAGTGGAAGGCCAGATACATCCAGACTAGTGGATGGATGTTTCTCTGTATTTACATGACGTAATGCAGTAATCAACCTGATATTTTTCAGTTCACAGAATAATAAAAAAGAAAAGAGGATAAAAGGGACTATCATGGGAAATCCATGGCTTCTGCAAATCTACCATCCTCAAAACTTACTCACTATTTGTGATGTTAGTTTGGTTGACAGAATACAGAAAAACGGTGGGATTTGAAAAGTGATTTGTAAGATGAGCAAGATCAGAACTACTACTATTTATCTTTTGTAAGCATTGTACAACAATGCGTTGATGTGGTTTTACCACTTTTAATTTTTCATTGTGGACATTCTGCTGCAACATTTTATAGTGAAGAAAATTTTTAGAAAGGCAACAAATTAAAGAATGTCTGCATCAAATTGTGAGTCCGTAAACATTTTTTTAATTAAAATGTATAGTGGCATGAATCAATATAGTTCTATTAGCTCTAATGAAGCTATGTTGATTTATACCAACTGCAGATATAATTAATTCATCTAGTGAAGTAGTTTGTGTAGAATTATATGGGAGGCTATGGGAAACACACAGCACTATGTCAGAACAGATGTAGTCCTACACACATTGCTGGCAGTACTGTAGGTCACTGGGCAACAGAAAATACCTAAAGTGCATTATTTCTTTCTTTAGGGTTGCCTTGAAAAGTGTGTGGATATTGCTGGAAAAAGCAGGGCGTAGCTGTAAGAGGATTTGGCCTCTATAGAGAGGGCTCTACCAGTCACTGAATGTACATCTGCATTCTGAACATTCAAAGGTGTTAAGCTTAAGCTGATTTAACTAAAAAAAATTACCAAAATTAGATCTAATAATTAGCAGAGGGGAAAAGACAATATCAATCTGGCCTTGAAAGAAAAAGGAAAGGAAAAAAATAAATTTTTTTGAACAGACAAGTTATCAATTAAGAAAAAAAGGTAAAATGAAATTTGCCAGCAGCAACGTCCATTTCTGTTCAGTTCTAGACCCGACCTCTTTTACCATCATGATCTCTTCCTTTCCTATTAAAGAATAAATACTCTAAAAGCTCAGGGTATGTGTGCAGAGAGGGTCAACCAACCCAAACAATATTTTTAATTGTAGCCATGGGATGTTGATCTCAGAAGACATGCCATGGGTTCAAAGGCTTTTCTTTTCTAAATTGCAGAAACTTTACCCAGGCTTACTCGTAGGCATTCTTGCTGACCTACATTATTGATGCAGTCTGACTCCCTGGTCCTTATTTATTTTGTATGGCACCTCATTCTCTTGCCCCATTGCTGTGTTTTCTGAGTCTTTTCTAGTTGTTCTCTTCATTGTTGCTATTTTCCTTTTGCTACAAGTACAGATGAGAAAAGTGCACTATGAATCTAGGCTACAGCACCTCTTGTGACAGGGGAAACAAAGAATATTACCATTTCTTAGTCCTTCTCTCCCACTTAGTCACAGAAAAACAGAATTTGTTTAATCCTGCAGGCCTGTATATATTCTACCTCCCACCAAATACATTTTTTGTAGGCTTTTGGCCTACACATGACAGGAAGAATTCCTTCCCAGGACCCAGACTATTGCAATGTCATCCTTTGTTTGCAACTTTCTAATAATTTTGTCACCCAGGAGATGAAGCTGGGTTTGTAGTCCAAGGAATTTGTTATTCAGAGGGGTGGAATGCTAAATATTGCCAGTCGTGGAGGCTTTGAGGTTTTGCGCCGTGCTGTAGGGCCATTAAGCCACTTCCTGAGTTATTTGCTCTGCCCATGTTCAAATGAGCTCTCCTTATTGTATAGAAATAAGAAATTTTCACAAGTTTCTTACCTTGCTAAACTGTTGAGTTTAATTACTGTTTTCTGTAGAACATATCTACTAAGAGCAGTATCATGTGTCCGAGCAATGCTCTTCCCCACACTTGGGTTGTCACTTTGAAGAGTTCATTGTATTATACCAACTCATAGACCAGATGTTCTTTATCACAGTTTTGTTCCCCTATCATTCACAATGTATAGGTTTGTACTGAAATGTACAGAAGTGGTTTAAACATACACAGCTTCTGCTGTTACCTGTATAATTATCTTTTCCCCTAGGTATCCTGAAGTAACTCATGTAAATTCCTAGCTGAACTAAAAAATTAAATCCTTAATAGTAAAATATCTGTATTATCTGCCTAAGGATGATGAATTGGTGGTTTTGTGTAGGATCATGTACATCTTGTGCACAGATGTTTGACCTTTCCTTTAGACACGTGTTATTTTTTATTTAGTGAGGAAAGGGGTTGGCTTTCTAGCAAGAGCTTGTGTCAGGCCCTTTGAAGGCTTTGTTGATGCTTTTCTGTGGCAGAATCAATGCAATAGAGCAAATGATTACTACTATTTGCCCCTTTACCTGTGTCAGCACAATTCCCTACAAGCTGAGAGGAATACGGGAGTTAGGTTTTTGGGGGCTAAGGGGGAGATAAGTTAATAGGAACCATATTAGTACATCTGCTATTTGTGTAACATTTTATTTGCTCTGTGATCTTTGCTTGCGGTATAGATGACAGCAGTTGAAGGGAGAGTTTAGTCCTGAAAGAAGGTTTATCAGCTGCCACAGAGTTCAGTTTGTATTGGAAGCCAGAAGCAGCTGTTTTTACAAAAGCATAATTCTGTATCAATTGTCTTGTTCCAAACAAATCATGTTGATTTCACAGCCTGTTTCTTAGGTTGCTCTTATTCACAAAGATACAATTTTATCTTCCTAAGGATCTTAACTTTGAAGAGTGAGAGAGCTGTTGTGATCCCCAGGTCAGAGGAGACTTGGTTTCCTAGCTCCTGGGAAGCTTAAACAGAGCCTGAGCTTCATGGTGCATTGGTGGTTTTGGCAGTTTTAAAAATTGGGTTACACTTGATAGCAATGCATTCAGGTAGAGCTTGTGAAGTTTTGAAAGGAATTCTGCACTTTGCAGTTTCATAATTGCACAAACATAATTGTGGTGTGATACTGTAGAAAGATAACTAAGATAGTGCTGGTATAAGAAGCAGTACAGTGGTCCTTCTCCAGAATAAAGATGTTGTGTTGTGTTCCTCATCAGAGTTGCTAAGCCCATCAAAGTGCCCAGTCCTAAGTCCAGCCTTCTCATTGGCAATGATTTTTTAGTTCCTACCACCTGTAAAATTGAAGCATCAGCTTTCATCTGGCTGCACAGTTACAGGAAAACAAGTAGAGTCTTCAATTACAGTTGAAAGTAGATTTATTTCTAGCATTTGACACAGGTTCAAGAAGTCGGGTGTTAATGTAATGTCAGATACAGTCAAACCCATTCTCTTACAGTTGTATTTGGCATTGCAGGATTTGATTGGATTTTCTTTTTTTTAATGGTTTTTAATTTTAAAATGTTTTTATTTTAAGTTTTTTTATTATTATTATATTCTATTTCAAAGAACCTTAGTAACAATGCTTTCAAGATGGCTTTTCATCTTCCATTGACACTGCCGGCAATGAATGCCAAGTAATCAGTAGTCCTGACCTAGGATTTATTTTGCAGACCAAGATTGGCTTTAAAATTTGTCAGGTCACAATTTTTCCCAGCTTTTTTCCCCCCACACTGTATTGGATAGAATTTAGGACAGAAAAGGAAGATGGAGGTGAAAACCGAGAGTCTCAAGATATTAGCAAAATTACCATCTGCTTCCACTTCATTCATAAATATAGTGATAGCACACCTGGCTGATCTTTCTCAGAGGAACCCTCTTTGCACCTCCCTTCATGGTGAAGAACAAAACTTGAGACCAACCCAATACTTCCAGTTTGTTCTCTTAGTGACAGCAGCAGCAGTTGCCATACCATAGTTTGCAGATGCTAGGGAGCAGGCATGGAGGTCTTGCTATCATCTTCCAAATCCCCTATTTTTAGAGTGGGCAATCAGAACAGAAAACTGTACCTCAAATGCATACTTGTAAATGGGGGGGACCCAGCTGACACTGAAAAGCAACCTGAGTCTGTATGGAAAGACAGGAAAACTTTGGAAGATGCATCTTGCAAGAAGAGGAACAATGTGTGTTTTCCTCCTCAGCTGCTCCTTCCCTCCAGAAATGCAGGCAAGCAGATTCACAAATGTTTATTTTTCATTCCCAAACTCTGTAAATGAAAAAGTTTATTACCAGTTTATTAAAACTGTTTTTTTTGTTTTTGATGTTTGGGGTTGGTTTTTTGTTGTTGTTGTTGTTGGTTTGGTTTTGTTTTGTTTTAAGCAGGTAAATGGTAAGATTTTTGAGTGACTTTAAAACACTTTCCATTTCTACTGAGACCTCAGAATGTATTTGTTACCCTTGTACCACTTTTACAAGTTTTCCATCATTCCCATTTTTGCTTGTACCAGACTCTTACAGATGACAGTGGCTGAGGATATGAACATTAAAAGAGCAGCTGATGATTTAAGAATAAAGGCTTGGACTTTAAAAGAGATATGAGATGTGTATATGATGCAGTTTTGACACTGATCTCTACTGTGTTTTCAACAATTACACATTGCTTTGTATGGTGTAGCATTTGTATGGTAACCGGTTTGGGGTTTTAGGGATACATATGTAGTTGAAACAAAGATGATTCATAATATTTATAAGATATTTATATATTTATAACAGAATTAAATACAAACATAAAAGGATTTTTTATTCTTTCAGAATGATAATGTTTGAATATAAAATAGCAAAGGTTGTTATATCCCACTTTTTTTCTAAGTCTTTTCACAAGTTTGTGCATCATTAACAAAAATGTCTGAGAGGCAAGAAGTTATAAGAAAAGGTTAAATGAAACAAAATCCTGTGGACTTTCTGAAAACTGTGAATATTACATACACTTCCCAGGCATATTTTACTAATGCATTCAAGCCTAAGTCCTTATCTTTATGTATAATTTTGCTGTGATTAATATTAAATATTTTGTGATGTTTTAAGCATCATAGCCTCAACTAATACATAGGGAAACATTGTAAACTTCTGTTTTCTGTTTAAAGGAATTAGACATGTAACAGCAATTGCTGTCTCTTAGAATGGTCCCCTAAAGTCCCATCTGGGTTGCTTTCTGGGCAAATGTCTTTGCTCAGTGTCTAAAATGATACTAGATGCCATTGTTAAAGCACAAAATTATTCTCATTGTCTATTGCTTGGATGTTTCTTGTGTCTTACAGGGACAGAGAAATCTCAAATGTAATTAGACAGCCTTGGAGATTTGCCCTATGATTGCAGATCTAAGCTGTGGCTTTTTCCCAGCTGTTTCTGAAGCTAAAGCTTGCAAAGGGCCTGGTAAAAAGCAGCTGCTTAAAAATCTTTCAAGAGACCTGCTGGCCTTCATCTCTCTTTGCATGTTCTCTTCTCTGAATCAATTTATCCACATTTAAATATCAATAATTAATAGCAATTCAAATATCCATATTTAAACAAAATTAGGATTAGTAAATAAGTACGTCTATCTCATAAATCTGGAAAAGTATTTAAAACAAAAACCTTGAGGGAGTTTTTTCAGGTATATGAGCACTGGACTCTTTCAGAAGTCTTAATTTCTAAGCTACACAGACAAGTGCACAATGAATTTATCTATCCTGTGGATTAATACAGCAGAGTAACTGTGATTTTGAACCTCCACACAAGTTTGAAGAAGTGTATGAGAAGAGAGACTGCCTTATATTCAATTAAGATAGGTAAAACAAGAATTCAGAATCAGTTCAGAAGTGAAAAATGAAACAGCAGCTCATTCTGGTTTGAACAGGAAATCCAGAACTTAGACATTTTTCAGCAAAGAATCTTTGGTATAGTAAAAAAGGGAAAAAATATAATACATTAAAATCACTTCCTTTAGATATAATTGATTTATTTTATACTGAAATAGTAATTTTAAAAGTCTATAATGTTGATGTTGTATATTTGCTTGCTTATCTTCCTAAATCTGAGCCAAATTATTACAATTTCTGATTAATATTGCCACAATATTGTATCTGGACTGTAATAATGACTCAGGCAGGAATTTGGCCAGTAGCTTTTTACTGGAACAAATATTTAAAAGATATTTAGCCATGTAAAGGCATCTTTTAAAATGTAGATCTTTCACTTTGGCATTTTACCAAAACCACTCAGAGAGATGTCTTTTGCAGCCTGTCAGAAAGTCAGCAAATTCTGTTTTTTCTGTAAGAACAGTTAAACAAGCCTTGTGTTATTCTTAAGGTATACAATGACAATTTGGGGAAGACTTTAAAAAAAAAATTTCCAAGGAAGGACATGGTTATTATTGTCAATAGTATGTATATATAATGTCAAGAACTCTACAAGGACTATAGTTCTTATGCACTTCAGCATCACGTAATTAATTTTGCAACTTTGTTTTACAAGTATGAAGCTCAGAAGGGTATATGGATATTAGTTTCATCCGGCTGTTGTGAAACCTCTTCTCAACAACACCAGTATAACAAATGTTTCTAGGTAGTCCCTTTTCAAATTTCAAATAGAATTCGGAATCACACAAGTAATTATGAGCTTTTGTGATGTGGATGCTAATGGACTAAACATACCAAAATAGCTACAATAAAAATTCTCACTTAGCTCTTAGATCCTCTTTCTGTTGTACAAAGAACAATTTTGGATCTCTCCTTCAGAGCAAGGTCTTCATTCTTAAATCTCTCACTGGCCTAATACTTGTGCTTATTAGAATTATCACCCTCCTTAGTCAGTGCACACCAATTGTTTTTTGGGTTTTGGTTTGTGGCTTGGTTTGGTGTTCAGATTTTTGGTTCTCTTTCTTATGCAATTTTTGTCTCTCTGTTGTCATCCTGCTTCCTTTTGGCCACTTTTTATTTTCCAAGGGTTTATGTTCACGATGCTCACTTGCTTTTGCTTATGTAATGATGTAGCCACAGTGAATAACCTTAAAGGATAGGCCTCTGAGGTTCCCTTCCTCATGTTAATTTTAAGCTATTCTGGGAAAATAATGCTTTCTGATAGTTTTACTTTTTGTTTTCTCCTGAGTGAAGATGACCCACTGTAAGAGAAAGTAATGAGCCGTTACTGAGAGATGCAGAAATCAGCGTATGAAAATGAATAAACTGATTCTCTGTCCTTGATTTGTACTATGATTTGTACTATTCTACTCTTTATTGAATTAAATGTGTTAATAATGGACTTATGTAGCAGCTAAGAAGGAGCTGGCTGTCATTTATCAATTAATTAACCATGAAAACTGATGTTACATGGTAGCAGGAATTGTACCCATGGTGTTAGGCATATGCTACATAAAAATGCATTCACCTTGAAATAATATGGGCAAAATCAGCTTGTAACCTACAGAACACTGTTAATAATATAGTTCTAAGTATTGCATGGCTGAAATTTGTTTGAGTGGTCTATGGACAGATTGTGGAGTATTTTATTTTTGTTTCAAGTTTTGAGTGATCAAGTGCATGATGTAAGTTTGTTTCTTTGGGGAGGGTACTGAGGCAAGGGTTTGTGGTAGACAGGTGGTGGAAAACCAGGTTGTAAGGGAAGATAAAGATACATTGGTAGAACTTGTATTGTCTTCAACAAATAGCAATAGAATGAAGGCCCTGATATGACACAGTTCCCACTGCTATTCTCTTTTAAAACCAGGATAATACGAGGTCAGCTGCAGTTGCACCCATTTCATTGCTAGGGGAGAAAAGGGTCTTTGAAGCTACTTGGTTACAAGTGGTATTATGTCCTTCAAGTAATTTGTGCCACGTTGCACAATGCTACTGCAGGAGTTTAGAGAGAAAATGGTCCAAACCAGGAGTACATTTCTGCCTAGTAACACTTCACCTGGGTTTGCTCCTGGGTCTGGGATGAGTGAAAAGGAAAGCAGCTATGGTATACAAGTATGGAAAGCCATCTTACATGTATAAAATATGCTGCTATGCCTCTCTTGTCCTCTTATAGTCCTGTTTGCTGAAAGTATTCTTGAGATCCGACCTCACTAATATCATTTAACCTTCTGGCAGTGCTGTAAGACACGAGACTGTTGGCACTTCTTGGCAAAGTTAATGACTCAATGAACTTTTCTTGTTTAGAGGACTGAAGCAGATACTGAGACTGTTCAGACTTTGCTGGAGGGTCAGGCAATGAATGCAAATGATAACACATCATTATTTGTGTTCAGGTTGTCAACACTTACAGTCAATACCCGTGGATGAGCATAATGAATGAGCAGCAAATAAGAACACAAGAGGGTGAAGTAGTAACAGCAGTATGATGACCCAAAGCCTGTCTAAACTGAAAGCAATATGCTCATTAACTGCAATTGTCTTTTGGAGACTAGAAAGGTGATGCAAGAAAAAATATGCTGGCACTTTAGGTTTTATGTATCAACTGATCTAATCTTTCAATGGCTTTGAGCAGAAAATGCAATGAGTGACTTTTGGTTTAGTTAGGAGTCTGTGTGGTTATTCTTTAGTGTCTGACAGGCATAGGTAAAAGGTTTTTGTTATTTCCCCTCCCCCATGGAGTAAAAAAACTTAATATGAATCTAATATTATAAGCTACAATATAATTGTAGTTCAAAAAATTCCTTCTTCCAGGTTTAACCTATGGCTTAATAAATGAAAAATAATAGGCACCAAATTGCAAAAATTATGCACAGGCATTATTTCAGAGTCAGAGCTATTTGGATGCAGCCATAAATGTACCCGTTGTGCCAATAACTAAACAATACATTTATTCTAGCTTTATTGATGGAGCATTTTACACTTCAAGTATATTATATGCTTCTGATGGTACACAGTGCACAGTATTCTCTTTGTAATTATGGCAACCTGACTGGTTGCTAAGGTTGAAAAAAGAAATTGTCAGTAAAAATCTGGAAAAGTGCATTAATTAATACATTTTGTTATGTCAGAGAGCACTGTCAAAGTTCCCATTTTATGTCAAGTTCAGAGATATGCTAAAATTCTGCTCCTTGAAATGAAAAGTATTGTTATTATTTTAGCTACACTGGCAAAGATTCACAATCATGTATGTGTCTTATGTTGAAATCGGGGCTGTAAAAAGTGCCACCTCTGTGCAGTACACTCTTGAAGCAAATCAGCACAAGGAGAAGTGAGGGTATAGGTGAATATTGTGTTGTCTGAAATGTGAAACAAGACACTACCACACTTTTTTTGTTTTTTTAATAAGCTGTAGCACATAAGTTCTCAGCTAGGCTATATGCTACATAAAACTTCAAATTTGGAACACTATGTGAAGGAAACATCTCTATTGTGAGACTCATTCCCAAACCAGGCATTCCAGTCATCATTTTGTGTCAGGGCCCAGGAGGGGAGAATCAGAAGTGTGTACTGAGCACCCAGTGTTGCTGTAATAGGCTTATTCTTCCTCGAGGTGAGGGACCCATTGTTGAAACCTTTCTAGATGATTCAAAGCAGGGACTTCAACTCAAGGTGCCAAAAAGGTGACTGCTGTAATTTTCCTGTTGTATCTCTGTATCTTGTAAGAAACTTTCAGTTGGAATGGAGGAAGTGAAAAAGTGCTTTTTTCCTCTGGTGACTGCTTTAAGAATATAGGTTTTAAGTTCCTACTGACGGTGAATATGGTTTATCTGTTTTTCAGCCAGACAGAAGCATGAGCTTCTCTAAAGACAAATGGTATATCAGTGGACAGTTGCAGGAAAGCTAAAGAATTACAAAAGCTGTGGATAGTGCAGTCAACTATCTAGAGCTTATTTAATATCCTTTTATTCCAGCTTCTTTCATCACTTTAGTCTCTGTTAGTCAGTACATAAGTGGTTCAATTCAATAAATTCACAGAAATGTACTACAGTAGCTTCTGCCCTATTCCAACGTAGAATAGATTATCTTTATGTCTTACTTGCTCTCCTACTCTTATGTTCCTATAAAACAAGTCTCCCAGTAAGTCTTTCCCATTTCCTATTATGGTCATTATTTTCTTATGTCCTTTAAGCTACTGTGAACAGGAACTGAAGATAAAATGTGCGTTTCTGGTTGCATTTTAAAACAGCTGCAACTTCAGTGCCGGACCTACCTTATGATTAGACAAGTGGAAAAGCTGTGATGTATACTCTATAATAAATGTCAGAGCAATGAAGAGCAAAGAAAGAAGAAAAAAAAAAAACACAAACCAAAACAAAACAAATCCAACCAAAAATACAGAATACAAACAAAAAAACCACACACACATACACCCCAAATAAAACCCCACCAAACCAACAACAACAACAACAAAAAAACAATCAAAAAAAGTCCCCATCTGACTACAGGCAAGCAATAGCAATAGCCAGGAAGTAAAAGAAGAACCTGTTTCAAAAAGCAAAAAACATTCAAGAGAACAGAAGTTCAAGGGTGACAAAGAAAAGGATCATAGCCCTTTTGGTGAGTAAATACTTTCAGACAGGTATTGATCTGCTGGGGCGAAAAACAGTGTATTCTCTTCATTGTGAAATAGCACTTATTGGGAGTGATGCATGCAGGGATAATGTTAAAAGTACTGAAGAGAAACAAAATTTTTTTTTTCTGGTGGGAAATTATTTTTAAAAAATCTTATCTTTTTTTGTCTTTATTTTTTATGTCCAGTACCAAAGTCTAATAATCAACAAAATGAAATATGAAGAAATCCTCTTAATTACTTGGATGAAAAATAACAAGCTTACTGAATTCTGCAAGAACATTTTCCATTTATTTAACCAGGACCAGGGCTTCACTATATGCTTCACTGTTATGACCAGTACTCTGGTTCTGATGGCAGAACTAAACATGACAACAAGAAATATGTTGCAAAAGCTCCTGTTTTCTGTTCTCTTCACTTTTTCTCCTGTTGAAAATGTTCCTGTATTCCTGTGCTGGGTTTCGAGTATGTGGTACTGCTTATTTTCTACCAACTGGGCTAGCTGATCTGTGATTCTTAACTTGTGGGGTCATTTGGCTAATGGAAGAAATTGAATATGCGTAAACATAAATGAGCGAGTAGTCTTTTTTCCTACAAGGAAACAATGCACTAAATCTTGTCATTCCCCACCCCCCAACTGTTCAATTATTCCTTACCTGTTGAGAGAAAAGTGATTAAGTAGTGAGCATTAAATTTACCATTGATGCTACAGGAGGGAGAGCATGGATGTGGAACAGCACAGGCTTTGCGATAAGGTAATAAAATAGAGAGAATGAGCAACAAAGAGAAATTGCAGCAAATCTCATTCTGTTTGTCTTAACCAGTTAAGGTCTGTAATAATTTCACAGACCACAATCAAAATATGCTGATTTCATATTGGCATAAATTGAGTCAAAACTTATTTGGGCAGCTCCTCCATGCTCTGCCACTCTGTTGTAACAGATGCCTGCCTGTGAGTTGCTTTGTAACTACAATGAAACAATTGTGATAACCTTTCAGCATTTCAAGAAAAATATTCACAGACGTATCAGGAGGCCACAGTATTTTTCTGTAATTCATCAAACACTCTCACAATCTTTCAAATGGAGGAGTCACAGAATTAAATTTCATTCCTTATACTGACTTTCTGAGCAGGATGGAGGACTTACAAATTTCAATATAGTGAGCAGATTCACAGCTGTTGAGCCATCTTTTCTCTGGAGCTACTGTGGTTTTGTTTCTGAGAGTATAATGAATTTATTTCATTCTGGGGCACACAGCAGACAGCATCATGCTGCTCCACTATTTCACATGGAGACACTTGAGCTCATTCTTTCGTCCTGTTCTGGAGGATAACGAAATACTAAACACTTGACATGCAGGAACTCTTTCCCTTGCCTGCTTAAGTATCATCATCATTCATTCAGGAAAAATGTAGCTCTTCTGAAAGCAAGTTTGAAGATACAAAATTGCATTCAGCCTAGCAAATCTATGGATGATCCATGGAGTACATAAGTCAACGAAAAAAGAGGTCCTTTTGATTTCAGTGTTTGCTAATGGGTACTTTCTTAACCGTGTTCCCTGTTGGTGTTGCTGACTCTTACACTAAGTGCACTGGCTGCTCTGCAGACCATCTCAAGAGCAGCCTGCCTGTATCTTTGTAGTGAACAGAGACCTTGAAAGCTATTCTATTGCCCATATACTTATGCAAAAAAATGTGAAACAGATACAATTTTCCATATCGCATAAGGAAAAGTAATTCAGCTTTTAAGGGTAAAATTTATCTAAATAATATATTGGCAGGCTTTTAGAATATCACTAATTGCAACTAGTTGCTGGAAGACTCCTGTCAAATTTCTGAACTGTGTAAAGAAGCAAATAGAACAAGACTTGTGTTATTTGAACAGCTTTTCAGATCCTAATTCTTATGCTTCAAAGAAATGTATTTTATGTTTCCTTTTCCTGACAAATGCAAGTCAAATATTAACACATTACATTTCAGTGTACTCATCACATTCTAGGGAAGGGCTGAGGAGCAGACAGAGAGAAGAAGAGGAGCTGTTTGTTTTTACCAGGGGAGCCAAGAGCTTTTCTGTGTATATGTTTAATGAATGAATCAGCCTATTTTAGCACAGAATTGCTTAGGTCGACAATTATTCAAGAAACAATACTGCCTTGGGAAAATCTATAGTAATAAAGAAGAAATCTAGATGGGCTGAATAACCTTTTCAAGCAGATATTTATCTCCAAATGAAGCTATTTTTGTGTAAAGTTTCTATTCTTTAGAAAATGCATTATTGGATGGTTAAAAAAAATCAGTTTGTTAGTGTTTAGAGTCTGGAATTCAAGGTGGCAGTGAAATAAGTCATTAATAGGTGGTATTCTCAGATGTGTAGCTGGGAAGATTGTTAGGTTTTAAAGTCAAAGTGACAATATGAGCTGAATCTATACATCTGCACTCTAGTGACAACTGTTACCATTACCAATATGAACAGATAGCAGCTTCTAATTAAAGTTACAAGCCAGAGGGAATAGGCATTAAGAAAGAAAAGAATAATTCTGTGAATAAATTGCACTTGATTTACTAGTTCACCAAAAAGGTCTAAAAATTAGTATTTGAAATTACTTTAAATACAGCATTTATCAAACCACAGAACAATAATCAAGTCGACCTAATTAGAACACTTATAACTATAACCAGCATGTAGCATATTCTTATCTTGACGTGGGGAGACCGAGTAGTCCCCAAAGTGCCAGTTAATCTACAAGAAACTTTTGCTGAAATCTAGAAGAAACGCCCCCTCCTCCCCTTGCAGCACCTACCTGCTTACTTTAGATGTCAGACCAGCCAGAGACTAGCTTCTTGTATTCTCTGCATCTGTGTGCAGACCATGAGTTGAATCATGAAAGGTCCTCAGCGAATTACAAAGCACTTAACAGGAGCAGTTTTGTCCACAAATGTAGGCTAGGCTTCTTTGTATTTAGGTGTCACTTTTACTTACACTTTTACTTAGTTACTCTTAGTCTTCATGCAGTACAGCATCCTTTAAATATGAGAAAAGCTTCAGGTACTCATTTTTTCAGAACTGGTGAGACTGCACCTCGAATACTGCATCAGTTTTGGACCACTCACTACAAAAAAGAAATGGAGATGCTGGAGCGGGTCCCCAGATGGGCAAGAAAGCTGGTGAAGTGTCTGGAGAACAAGTTTTACAAGGAGTGGCTGAGGAAACTGGAACTGTTTAGTCTGGAGAAAAGGAGGCTGAAGGGAGACCTTATCACTCTCTACAACTACCTGAAAGGAGGTTGCAGTGGGGTTGGGTCTCTTCTCTCTAGTAGCAACAGAAGAAGAGGAAATGGTCTCAGGTTGAACTGGGGGAGTTTAGGTTAGACATTAGAAGAAACTTCATTGAAAGGTTATTAAACACTGGAATAGGCTGCCACAGAAATGGTTGAATTGCTATCTATGAAGGTGTTCAAAAGATGTGTAGATATGGTGCCTGGGAAGATGGACTCTGTAGAGATATATTAATGGTTGGAGTCAATGATCTTAAAAGTCTTTTCCATCCAGAATGATTCTGTAATACAGCTTTTAAGAGCGTGTGTAGACCAGATTCCTGAAGTGGTGCTGAGGACTGACACTGTGCATATTCCTCTGGGTGGGTAACACTGTCTTGATCACAAGAAAGGGTGAATTGAATTCATAGCTTTAGAAAATGGGAATAAATTATGGGAAGCCTATGCTAAGGCAAATGCCTAATCAACTTTCTCTTGCTAGGTATACTGAGTGTTTTGTTTGTTTTCAGTGTTTTTGTAAGTGGTAGGAGTTTGGTCCATTGAAACAGATTGTTTCAGTTAAGTTCAGTTTCAAAAGTGTACTTCGAAAATTTCAGGATATTCTTGGAATGATAAATTATTAGACTTCTATCTGTAAGCATACTGTGATCTGTCAATGCTAGGCTTGCCAGAATTAACGAAACTGAAGAGTTAGAAATGCTTTACTAAACTGGAGTGTTTTGTTGAATTACCCAGATGGATGGATACTATTGAGATTTTTCTGTCTTGCCTTGAGGAGGCAGCAAGTAGTGGTATTGGAGAGAAATGAGAAAGGGCAGAAATTAATTCTGTACCTCATTTGATTCATATTATGCTTTTATTTTCTTCTCCATGTCTCCATGTTCTGCTTTCCTTCCCAGCTTTTCAAAAAAAAGTCCAGGCTCAGGCACTTACAGCAGCCTCTAATGCACTTCACTGTTTCACATAAGCTTGCATGTGTTTGTGCTTTGTCATGGAAACAACCCTGCCACCAGCCAGTTCAGCTACAGCTGACACTCTCCTCAGGAAGATTTTTAGCTATAACTTCAAATTAAGCTACTCCTGCATAAGAGAAATAGAGAGCTGAGGGCCCAGGTCAGCGTTTGCAGCAGGTGCGTGACTGTGACTCAGCACAGGTACTGACTGTAGACCTCTGTGAGCAGCTCTTCAGTGCCATGCTGAGGGACTTGCTTTCCAGCCCAGACTTATTTTGGTTCTTTGAGTTTCTTATTTAGAAGCTGTGTGTGGGAAATGAAGGGCCCTGAGTACACCTCAGTGTTGGGGTGCTCACCTTTGGCTCCACGCCACCCTGCAGGCCACATGGTGTGGCAGGTACCGCAAACATGGCACTGCATGGCCTTCCAGCAGCTTCACACAGTCCTCACCTGTAATGTCAAAACTCATGGAGTTCTAGGATCTACTCGGTCTGGATCCCTGACTCTTTCATGACACAAAGTAAACCTGGCCTGACCAGTCTTCAGCTGCTATATAACGAAAAAAAAAAGATCTGGGAGAAATGTTACAGCCTGTCTCCCATAGCAAAGGGATACACATGGGCTCATGGAGATCTGGAAATGTTCTCAAACCCAGCTCTTGCTGCAGCAAGATAGCTGAAGTATGGGCAGATCAAGGGGTGCTGCAAAGCTTTAATGGTGTCATTTACACTGTGAAGCTGCAGGTACTCACAGAGCATATCTCTTACCTCCAGACAATTTGTAATCATTGTTCGGACAGTGGCAGGGGAGAGAAGGAGCCCCTTGGTAACCTAAGTTCTGTATTATGGAATTCAGAGACAGTCCCTGCACACGCCCTGTGGCAGTGACACTGCCTGTGGTGCCTGGATTGCCTTGGTCACCTCCACTGTGACGACATGGCTGCACACACAGTAACCAAATGTGAGATGAGAAAATGTCTCTAATAACAAAAATGTGCCTATAAGATTAGAATTAATTCTGCCCCTGAAGTAATGCCTGTTGTAGCTGTAGATGATGCACCTTGGGATTTCAGCGCTTAAATTCCACCCGAGTTTCCCTTTGAACAGTTAAGTGCTTTTTGGATCTGCCATCTAGCAGCTCCACATTTAAGCTCATAGTGCAGAGGAAACCTTGCCAAAAGAGATGCAACTGCTTAGGGCAAGAAAATTGTGCTCTCTAACATACTAAAATTAAGTTATTCATGCAGCTGCTGAAAGCAGAGGGAATGACTGATGTAATTTATTTGGATTTAAAAAAACAAAACCAAGGCTTTCTATAGCAAATCTGTATTGAGGAAGTGAGAGCTAAAGTAGTTGTGCACTAGAAACTAAGAGGTGGAGCAAGATTAAATCGTTGATTTTAAATTTTATTTTATTTTTTAAATGTTTTTTAATAATTTTTTTTACTCGTGGCAAAAGGCTAATGGCATAGTGCCCCAAAACACAGGGGCCACATTCAAACTGGCGCTATCTGAAGAAGGGGTGAAACGTGCTATCTGAAAGGTAGGCCTGTTTGCTGTAGAATTATTTCAGTTAATCCCAACTAGGGAAGATTGTGAATGACCTGGGCTAATAAAATGAATAAATGGGCAGCATGATGCAGATGAAATGAAATGCTGACAAATAGAACATTGGGCACACATTCAGATGACTAACTGGAAGTATTTGTAGGCTTTGCAGGGCTCTAAATTATCCATAACTATTGAGGTCATTACTTGCTATGATCAGCTTAGTGGAAAAAAAGTGCTGTGAGGGGATACTATAAGAACAAAAGATGATGTGAGACGATGTGAAAAAGAAAAAAAAAAACAACACAAAAAACTGAAAAACATAGAATAGAAAATATAGTTCCATCTATAAATCAACAATAACAATGCACCCATAATTTTGTTTTTGCCATATATGTTATAACATACTGACAAAAAAGTAATTCTGTGGACTGGCAACTAAATGAGAGAAATGGAGGAAGCTGAAAAAAAATATTTGTTTAGAAAGGTATCAAATAATAGGAAACAGAGGTGAAGTATGGAAAACAATGAGTGGCATAAAGAATACAGGCTGAGAAGTTTCTGTTTATCCTTCTGATGCCAAAAAAAGGAAAAAGTAGTATATTTAAAGTGAATGAAAATTAATTGTTTTCATGAGAACCTCATTAACCTTTGGGACTCACTCTTTTAAGCAATAATGGCAACCAAAAGTGCAGCAGCATTATGCTATTTTAAAGCAATTCTTATCCTACAAGAGGACTGGAAGTTATTCCAGAGAGCTATTCAAGCCTGATTATTCAGATATCCTTCTTTTCTTTTAGAAGAGGTTGTATCGATACCAACCTGTTGTTTCTTATTTGGGAATCAGACCTTCTAATGTGCATAGATGGCTTTTGTGCACAGCTTTGTTGCCTCTAAAGTGGTTGGCAGTGCATTCTATATTGTGCCAGGGCTCCTACTCCAACACACAGAATGAGGTGTGCACCCAGGGGAAAAAATGGTTAACAATTACATAAACTTTGCTGTAGAAAAAAATCTCATGGTAAAACTACCTATGTCTGCAACTATGACTTTCCCTGTCTGGGATCCTGGACTGATGATTTCAGCAGCTGGTGCCTAAGATGGAATGGTCCTTTAAAATCTCTTTGCTGGTGAGTTGAAGCTTGTATGTGATTTTCAGTAGCATTTATAACCACTCAGGCTGCACCACAGTGTGATCCATCTCACATGCCAGGAACTTTGATGGGGAGCAGTTGAGATTAATGATGACATAATACAGTAAGAAGAGATATTAATGCTCTTTGGCATAAATTAATGAAATACCATTGAGAATTTATCCTGCATGAACAAAAAGATTTAGAAGTTGTCATTGTAAAAAAAAAAAAACCACAACACATGAAGGATTTTACTGAAAAAACCTCCTAACACTCAGATGAAATAGATGGGAGTCCTAATGAGCCTTTACTTCATATTTTTTTGTCAGAGCTGGATGATTCAGCTGGATCCATTAATTGAATTCCTACTAATTTATGAAGTGTTTATATAAACAAAAGGTACAGTTTTCTTGCATCCAGGACTGTGGTAGGGCTAATTTCTACCTCCAGCTCATCGCAAAGCTGGATTCCAACACATGGTGTAGTAGTAGAGACTCGGCAAGGCAGTGGCATGCCAGTGGCATCCAAAAATTTGTGGGCCTGATGTCACATTGTAACCATACAACAAAATCCTTGGAAATAACAACAGTGCTCTTCAGAAATGTGGAGGGTGACTGTCATCATCTATTTAAAAAAAAAAAATAAAAAATCTATGGTGTGCGTTGCTCTGGCCTTCCTGGTGTAAATGTCTTTGCAGGGCTAGAGCTGAGGTGGAACTGAAGAATTACTGCTGAGATCCGTCAGTTTCCTTTCTCCAATGTCTCCTGGAATTAGTGAGTTAGAATGTCAGTGAAGATGTGGTATATATATAATTGTCTATCTGTAGCATCTCTTGATTTAAAAAATAATTTTATTTGGGGATAAAACTTTACACTAGCATATATTGTCATATAATCAGGTCTAGAAGACACGTTTAGTTAGTTTGGAGGCAAAGTGGGATAACAACAGTACACAGGGACTGTTTACATTTTTTTTCTGTTTATGTCAGGTGTTCTGAGTAGTTCAGAAAAAAATTTTCCTTAAAAATTAGGACATGAAATGACACATATTTTATCCATAACTTATGTCAATTTGAAACACCTTTTATTGCCTACATAAGTGAATATATGTAAACTTTATTATTAATTTCATTTCAAATTTAAAAGAAGGTGTACTGTAGAATTCACAGATAAAGGTTAATTTTAACTATAAAGGTATTACCAGTGTTGCATTTCTTCATGTAATGGTTCACTTATGTAGAATTGAGATGTATTTTATAATTAACAATGCATAGCACCATTATACAACAGTTCACTAAATGCACATCCCATTTAATCTTTTTGTAGAAATTAATATAACTGGACTGAAGTTACAAGGAAGAACTGAACTGAGCCAGTAGGGTTAACACTGATACTAACAGGAGATTACTAGCCATAGGAAAATTACAGCTTTTCAGAAAGACAGTGCCTAAAATAGAAGCATATCCTTGGCACCATCATAGGAACTGGTTAACTGATGACCCTGAAGAAACACTTGTTTCCATTAATTCTGCTGTCATTATTTTGCTATCCTCAAACTCTTCCTCTGAATTCTTCTGTCCTTCTGATCCCAAGACAAGATGGCAGGAACGCGAGAAGAGAACATAAAGAAATTACAATAAGCTGTCGGCTATATAATTGTACTGTAACCTACTACACTGAGAAGTTACACCAACAGAAATCTGGCAAGGTATTGGCTGCTAGCTAAACACAGAACACTCACTAGCATAACATTAAAAAAAATCAGGTTCACTAAAAAGCAACATCTACATTACAAAGAAGCTAACAAAAGAATTCCCTTATGATACTTAGGTTCAGCTGGTTCATCTTAGGTTCATCAGCTACATTTTCTTGTTTTATGAGAACATAATTGTTACATTTTCAGTTGAATATATATTTAAGAATCACAATGCTACAAACCTTTTTCCAGCTTGTAGTTTTGCCACCTTTAGTTAGACACAAAGGAGTACTTGCTTGAACTAGGGTTGGAGATTCTGAAAATTGGTGACATTATTAGATTATGTGTACTGTAATTACTTGAGCACCACCATTTTAAAATCCTTAAGACATGATTTCCTAGATAGAAGGCAGTAGGTATGCTTTTAAGTTGCCATACAGACCAAAGCAATAATTTTTGCTCCAAAGAGTCTGTTGTATACCCTGAATCAGAACAAATTCTTATTTCATAGAGACTTTAGATTTTTAAAGCATCTCTACTACATAGAAGTAAACTATTTCTGATTAAATTTAAATGTTCCAGTGACTCTACCACCAACATAGTAACTTTTGTTAGCAAAATGCTGGCAAGAGTTAGCATCTTCAACATAGATCCTACTCTTTTTTTTTTTTCCTTTTCTTCTAGAGCAATTGCTACAGTGACACAGTCATGATTAGAGATACATCAAGGTTACCTAAGCCCCACAGTTCCATCTCAAACTGGATTTTGGTTTGGTTGGGCTTTTTTTTTGTGTTGGGTTTTTTTTGTTGTTGTTGTTGGTTTGTTTGTTTGTTTGTTTTTTTTACAGTTTGAATGTTTCTACAACAGTAAGTCTTTCCCCATTTTTTTTCTGAAATCAGCATTTTTGAGATGCATTGATTTATTTTCCAAATGCACTTCCAAAGGTAACAGAACTGATAGATTTCAAATGAATTTGTGCTGCTATCACACATGTAAATGCCAACAGCCACACATGGAATCATGGCCTCTGTGATGACAGGGCATTAATTTTAGAGTTATTTGAAAAAACACAATTTTAGAAGTGGTGACAAATGAAGTACTTGGAAGTTTCTTTGAGAGGCCTTGATTGAGAGGGACAAAAGAGGCTGGAGAACCAAGGCAAGAAAGACTTCAGACTTTTGCCACTGATTAGTAGGTAACATTTTGGGCATCAGCTGCCTTCTGCAGTTCTCTAGTCTGATAAAAATAGGGACCATCGTGCTTATTTATCTGACTCAAAACAGTGCCGTGATGGATTAATTATTTAGATAGCTCTTGGAGTGCTATCCAAATGCTGCTTATTCATGTTTTCCCCACTGCAACAATGTATCTTTATCACTAATAATTAACTGCTAATTACTGATACGATAGTGGTGTTTACCACCTTATTTTGAATTTCAGGACAGATGTCTAAATAAAAGTTATGTAAATTTATGAAATTACAGTACATTTTTCTAATGATCCTGATTATGTCTGAGTTTGATCCTATCCAATTGTGACTAGAGTAATGAATAGTAAAGATGACCTCTCTTGTGGAGCTATACAGACAGTTTCTATTGTATTCTCAACACTTAAATCATGAAATGTAAAGAAGCCATTCTAAGCAGGATACAGCTGGGTTGAAGGACTGATGATGCCAATTATGCTTTGTACATAATAATGCACATTTTACCTATTTGGAAAAAAATTCACATTTATTTACTGTCAAACAGGTGTTAAACTTTACACTGGATATTAGTGATGGGCTCATTATTAACAGGTTTACACAAAGGGATGAAAAAAAGCAGAATCCTGTTGAAACAATTTACATTTCATTAGATTTTTATCATAAAATAAATTAATTACTAAATATAGGCAGAAGGAATATGGAAGAGTAATAGTTATGTTTTATTTTTTTTGAAGGACAGGCACCTTTTATTCACGAGAAAGCTTGTGAGAAGTGTCCAGTGTCCCCTTTACCCCTTACCACCCAACCCTGATTAGAGAATGAACAGGGAATTGAGTTACAATCTTTGTTAGCTATACCAAATTTGTGCAAGGCTTGGCATAATTGGCTTCTAAAACAATTTTCTCCCGAAATGATGGTTTTTGGCAACAAAAATTTAAAACGTAAGAATAAAAACTAACTTGTCAAAGTAGAACACTGTTTACAGTGAAAAATAAGTGAAAATGGGTAGAGCTTGCATTTTAAACATACTACTGTACTATGAACAGAGTGTAAGAAAACCAGCTTATAACATATGTGCAACCAAGAGCTTTCCACAATATTTTCTTCAAACTCTTAAAAATTATTTTTAATGATAATTATATTTCAGTTGGACACAAATGTATTTATTTTACCCTAGCAATAGAACAAAATATAATTTCTTTAGCCATTTTTTTCATCAGAACGGTTCATTGTACAGTTGAGGAAATATATGAAATAAGGCCTGTGGCTTGATTGCTAGTGGTTAGACATGTATTCAATCTTTGCCCTAATGGAAAAGATTTGCAGTGAACTGCAAACTGATGCAGAATATCTCTCCTGCTTTTGCAAGTCTTGTCAGGAATAGTAAGATACAGTAATTTTGTCCCACAGGATTTTAGAACCTACGCCTTGTATATAATACAATGTAGGCCTAGAAAAACAATGGTGCAGCCATATTTACAAATTTAGTTCACAAACTGCTGCAGTAAAATGGCTGGGAAGTGTTTATTTCTCTTTTTTTCACAATTTTGTTAAATTCAGCAGCAGAAGATATCTTAAAATACCTTGTTGGTATTTCTTTTCTTTGTAACAAATAATTCATCTTAGTATACTCTGTGTATATACAAAGTTTTTGTTTTATAAAAATTCACAGAACTGCGAGGTCCAGTCATCCCCGTTACTGGAGAACCACAGGGTCAACAGAATTGTCTCTTCAAGCAGATATGAGGGAGCCTGCATGGGGCCAATTAAGTCTTTTTAATACTTGTACGTGGCCTTTAATATTTCTTTGCTACACTATTAAAGGCTTGTCACTAGTTGCATTTGTCCTTCTCTAACATCCCCTTCGGGAATACATCCTTCCTTGTTAATGGGAATTATATAGCCGTCGCTATTACCCCTGCTGATTTGATAGTACATCTGAAGCTGATGGCCAGCTCCTAGGTTTGGCATGCTCTTGTAGTAAATGTCCTCATTTTCACTCCTCCTGGAGGGAGAGAGATCTTCTTCAACATCGGGGCTGCTCTCTGGATACGGAGAGTCTCTGAGGTTGGGCATGCTCGTGTAAAGAGAGTCTCTGTTGGGGGACTGGAGGTGGTCGTCAGCCTCAGCTGTCAGCTGTGAGACATAGCTGTCTGTTCCCTCGGTCTTCACTTTCTTCTGGGGCTGGTATAGAAGGGAGTGAGTCCGCTGAGGAATGAGGGGGGCCTCGAGCTCTTTGTGGTGGAGCTCCAGCCCAGGGGTGTCACTGTGCATCAAAGATGAGGCATCTGCTACGATGGCGTCATCTTCGCTACTGCTCCCGCCGATCACAGCTTTGGCTGGTAGCGTGCGCTCCAGGTTGTGGTTCTTGCTGCTGCCCCGCAGGTTGTTGTGCACTAATTCTGAAATGATCATTTTCTCAAAAGCAGTATCATTCAGGCTTAGTCCACAGTCTACAACTTGCACGCTGTCATTATAGTCTCCATTGCGCAACGAGTAGCTGTTGTTGAAATTACCATTTAGCGGTAGAGTATCCATGGCACTTGTATCCCTGGCATTGTTCAGTGAATGTCCTGAAACAGAAAAGGGCAGCGCTGGTTATTGCCTGATGTGCTTTTTAGGAGGTTTGGTTTTGTTTTGTTTTGTTTTGAATAGAATTGTTTAATGTAGTTCAGGACAAAGTTGTACTTGGAAGTAAGACATGAGAAAAGTTAGGTTATTGAACATTCCCAAATGTAAACAGTTTAACACCTTATAGGAAAGATGCATTGTAAAAGTAGTAACTTGGATTTCCTGTGAGGAATAGTGGCATTTTGATTTCTTAATTTAGTGTCAATTATGTGACTCTTCCACAAGGAACTGTTCACTCCATGCCCTTGCATATGTAATGCAAAGCAATTTATTTTGAAACAACTATGTTTTGAAGTACACCACCATGATTCAGGAAAATAAAATTAACAGAATTTGTCCTAAACGACACTAAATTAAAAAGGAATTAGATCACAGACATAACTGAAGGTAAATGTACAACATAAACCCACGTAACTGGCAAGCAACTACTTTAACAACATTTCTAACATTTTTTCCTTTTTTTTTTTTTTTTTTTTTTTTGAGATGAAGTAAAGAAAAGAATGGAAAAAATGGATAAATACAAAGAATTCATGTTAAACAAGGACAGCCATCTTTCACACTACAGGGACCAGGGCCCACAAGCACCATCCAACAACACGATAGACAGCAGGTGGAATGACTCACTTTGGACAACTCACATCATGTCTGTCTGCTCAGGCTATCTGGCCTAAGAGTAGCTGATATATAAAAGAAAGTAAAATGATTTATTGTAACATGATGAAGAATTACTGAGCTTCTCAGCAACTTAGTCAGAGCAAGGGTTCAGCAAATTAGATTACTAAGCAATAACAGCTTTTCTTTTCCCACTTAATGTAATTTTTTTGCACTAATATTCTGTCTGCCAACAACGGCCCCAGGCTTCTAAAGGTCAAAGTTTGCCTGCAGTCTGCATCAGTCACAGTGACAGCACTGAATGAACCAGAATCATTAATTAGGAGTTAGGCCCACAGTTACCATGGGCATGGAAGTCAAATGCAGAAATGTTAGGAATTTCTGTAAGTATGGGTCACAGAAATTAAACCAAAGAATAAATATTAGTTGTGGAATGGGAAGAGGCAATCAGCCATGGCTGATATCTCATAGCTGCTGGAGGAATGACAGATTGGGTAAGTCTGCTGGAAACATGAACAGAAGTTTAAGGGGGGAGGGAAATGAAGTCTTATGATGATTAGGCTCTTTATGCTTTCTTTCAGTTTGGGCTTTTTATTACACAATAAATAAAAGGTTTTCCTACAGACACAAAGACATGTAAACTATGACAGCACAGTGCTTCCCAAGCAAAGAAAAAAGAAAACAAAAAACTTTGAAAGAAATTAAACAGTCTGAACCATGGAAAGTCAGATGATTAGAGCATTCCTAGAAAATCACTTAATCTATAGATGTCTGGAAGTAAAGAAAGAATGGAGTGACTTTACTGAAATGAGACTGACCACTGTGAGGCTGCTGCATCATATGCAAGGCTTGGAGGAGTATAAGAAAATTATTGTTTTGTAAAAGATTATACATTTTCCCATTTGGTTGCATTTTTGGGGTTTTTTTTTTGTTTGTTTGTCTTGGTTTTTATTTGTTTTTCTTTGTTTTTGTGAGGGTTTTTTTCATAATTAAAGCTGCAGCTTATCCTAGAAAATTCAATCTTCTCTGGAAATACTGTTTTCAATTAAAAAGTAATTGCATTTTCTCATGAAAAGATTTTTGTCTTCAACTTTAAAAAAAAAGAAGTAATAATTTCCAAATAAATGCTGAGTAATTTACAAATCGTTCTGTATTTGTGTTATTGTTAACTTCTCTCCATGTGTACTGATTTAAACAGTGATGAGGGTTGTTTGAAAGGTCTCTTTAAGCTTTGATTAAACAACTTCGTAGTTTTGCAATTTCATATATGTTCCAAGATTTTTCTTGCAAAGGATTTAACTGCACAGAACATATGGCATTTATAAAAGTAGACAACACATGGACCACATGCTGGCATTCATTTCCCTCATGGAAGTGATTTAATTCTATAATTCTCTTTCCTTCTGCTAAACAGATACCAAAATAGGCCTGATGATCCAAAATGAGTTTTCTATGATATACTGCAGAGTTAAGCATGCTACAATACATTCAAATTGGTTTGATGAGGCAAATTTTGTTGCCCACGATCAGGTAATTAATTTGAAAACTTTCCGTAGCCTGTAGCAAAAGTACTGTGGGAATGTAAAAATATAGGGAAATTGTTGAGCATTTGTGTTTGACGCTGCTTTGGATTTAAACAGCAAATTATTTCAGCATTGCGTAACTTTTGTTACCAATCGGGTTTGCTACAGACCTCATGTTGTTTCCCAAAAAGCAAGTTCTTTTTCGAATGTGGAAACATTTCATTTGCAAATTGTGAACCACTTGCCCGCTGAGTCTACTTCATGACCGCTAGTTATGTTTTAATTGTGTCCATTAAAAATCATGCTGAAAAAATTTACATTTGATAGGCAAAGTTAAGTTTTACTCCCATACTTGTCTCTCTGTAGGTTGCTAGAGGAAAGCATAAGGAAAGTAAGAAAACAAGAGAATGAAAATAGAAACTGCAGTTCAGTTAAAAAGGAAACTTGAAATAAAAACTGGAAATAAGGTTTTATGAGCTCTTTATCAAAGACACACTGTTCCAGTTATACTAAAGTGATCTTATGTCTCGTCACGCAGTAACTGCTAGATATTTACTGATTAATTGCACTGGAGTTAAAAAAAAGCAACGAGCTATTGTAACAACAAAATGTTAAGTAAGTGATGACACCCCTTATTTCTACAGAACTAAACTGTTCTAGTTGTTAATCTCAAGATTTTCCTACAGGAAAATGATCTACCATAAAGCTGCACTATACTATAGTTTAGATCTCTTTGATGCTGGATACAATTTTCTACTCTGGGGTAAGCAAAGGTGTCAAGATGCCTTGCACTGCTTTAGTATCTCATCTGTTCCCAAAGCAGGTTTTTCTCAGCAAGCTTTAGAGTCAACCTTATAGTGCATAGATGTGATACCTCTAAGTGATATATATCTTGAAGATGGGCTCTCGGACCATGTGTTGTCAGTCCTGTAATAGTATATTAAGATTTATGCCACCTGTGTTAAAAACATGGATAATTATTGGTAAATACTGTTATGGTAAAGGCATTACTATAATATAGTGCAGTTTTACAAGCTGACATTGGCAATACTGTATTTCTCCAACTGACAGAAATTCAGAATGTATGGCTAGGGCATTGCAACTTGAGTTTCTATCTAGGGAAAAGAAGGGATTTGGAGAGAGCCAAGAAAAGCAGTTTTATTCAGGAAGTATAAGCACACCTGGTGAGTTAAACACAGGAGCTGAAGGGGCATTACATACAACTGTTTCAGCGAGCAATGTGTTATAGGGGTTGTTAGTGCCGTGTGGTCGAAGAAGAGGGTTTGTTAGTAGGTAATTGCCAGTCATTCCTAAAGCAAAAGAAACAGAAAAAAAAATGTCAGTTCTTTAATTTTAGGCTGACAGTTTCAATAAAGAATATTTTTTTATTCATCATGAATCATGTAGGACTTGTCAAATGCAATTCAGCTGAAAATTTCTGAATGTACTCGTGCTATGTATTTGAAATAGGAGTAGGAAAATACAGTTAGATTCAAGTAATTCACAGGTGCTGTCCAAATCCCCAAAGTAAACATCTGGTGAGAGGGACGTTTACTAATGTATACAAAATCACTGTTACACAAGAACAGCAATTAAATGTGTAGAGATTCAAAGTACTACACAAAGCTATTGTAACTTTAAAATGATCACATGGAACACTTCTGTCCAGAACTGTGAGAACTGAGTATCTCAAACGGGAAGGCATTGAAAAATCTCTTTATGACAGAATCAGAGATGTTATTCACTTTCTTAAAAACATAAGGACAGTGGAAGGAAATTGTTGTTTTCAAACAGACAGTGGATGACAAACTGCAAGAAGCATATCTTAGTATCCGCAAAAGTGTGCATGCTGAGGGGAAAGCAAAATATTTGCTCTTAGAAATCAGAGCATTCACATTTTCTCCTGAGACATTCATGCTGCAAATTTATCTGCCAGGTTTTAAAAAGGAACTCCCCAAATGACAATTCTTCTTTAAACAATCAGTTTAAAAACAATGTAAGATGAATCAAAATACTGCATGGACTGTTTTTTTTTAAAAAAAACATTTTACATGTTAATACAACACCATGTAAACAACTCTCAGAATAATTAGGAAAAAATCAGCATATTTTGAGAAATTATTAAAAAGCCAATCGTGATTTATAGCTACTGGAAGAAAAATGAGTTGGAATAATGGACAAAACAAACAAACAAACAAAAAACCACCGCACATAAAATGCTGTGATTTAAAACTTGCTTTAAACATTTAATTAAGGTAAAATGGAACGTTCTTTTCTATTGCTTTCCACAGCAGTATATCCAGATCAGTGTATTACAGACCCAAGGACAACTAAAGAGCCAGGTATCTTTATACAGTATGGATATATTTATTTGGCAAGGAAGATATATATATATATATATATATTCTCCAAATATTAACACTTCTGTACTACCATGAGATACCTGGTATCAGAAATGAGTAGAAAAATCTAAGACTCAGAAAATGATTGCCTGATCATGCTAATCTTGTTTGAAAGGTTTTATTGTAGCTTTTTTTCAGCTGCAAGGTACTTATTATTGGAAATAATACTAACTGAAATACTTTTTGCTTGGTTTGTCTAGTGGTTTTAGGGTCTTTTTTGTGTACTACGTTAAATGTTGTATAGAATTATTACGTGTAATTTACAGTTGTTAACAGATTTTTTTTTCAAAAAACGATTTTTTTCCCCACCTTTAAAATTTTGATTTTTAATTTGAAGGAAAAATTACACTTGCAATTAATTGGTAAACTACACTTACATGTATGTGTCACCAAGATAGATAGTGACAATATTATAATAAGACCGATATCAATTTTTCTAAACAGAATGGCAGAATATCTCATGACTTAAGAATGGAACTCCAAAACAGGGAGAAGCTGCCAAGACCTCTGTTCAACTCTGAGTCAATTGAGGGGATACAGCATAGTTAGAGCAAACCTCATGAGTCACAGGTATCAAATTAGGATGAAATCCTAGATTTTTGTTGCAAGTATTTTTACAGAACTTTAATAAGGAACTGGAAGGTAATAGCCTTCTCTCATGGGTAGGAAAAATATACATTTTCTACTTAGGAGAAGTTACTAATTTTGATTTTTCCAGAGGAACATACAAGACTTGGGGAGGGAACAGTGAGACACACAGGTCTTACCCACTTTCTTTTTGCTACATATCCAAAACAGTATCATGCTTTCTGAAATATTTTATCTTCCAAAATACCACATTTTTCACTTCCAAAATGAATGTGTGCTAAGTACACATTCGCATTTGGTAGTAGTCCCTACTACCAAATCTTGAAAATAACTAACAACCAAACAGAAAAAATTTGCTAGTTGTGGTTGATGAGGGTATTGCAGCAGCCCTGACAGTGGAGTATTTTCTGACTGAAGCTTCCTGAGTTGAGCAGGAACTGGTTGCAATGAGATCAAGTCTATGTGTTTTTGTCCTAGAGATGTGGGCAGAAGAACAGGCTTTGAACTTGGCTTGCACAGAACAGTCTTCCTTCCACTGCCAGTGCAAAGTGCCTTAAAAAACACAGGTAGGAGAGGAGAAAGGAAGGGGTGATCTGTCTGTTAATACCCTTGTTTTCTAACTGGACATGAGAATGAGGTTACAGATTTCAAAATCTGTTTGAGCTGAGAAATTTGGAGTTCTGGCTTCTCTGTGCCTGAAAATCTGGAGTCTATCCCAAGTGACAGATACGATGATCTTTGAAACAGAAGAGATAAATGCTTTACAGACATCTTTTGCATAGAAATTATATGAATTAGATTTCACTGGGAAAATTTCTGCACCTAAAAATCATAGTCAAATATGCATTAAAATGTTACTGCACTCATATTTCTGTTTCAGATTTAACCTATAAAGGTTAGGAAAGATTTAAAATTATGATCTTGCTTTTAAGTTAAATTATTGATGAAACTTATTTAAATACATTTCCACAAATGGAGAAATTCAACTTCTATAGCAGGGGGCCAGTTGAGGGAACAAGGTTTTTAAATATGCTGGTGGATAACTTTAAAACTACTTTTAGAGAACATTTGTTCCAGATTTTATTTTTTTTTTAAACATTCTTTTCAGTTCTTCTGTGTTAAATGATATAAAATCTGTATAAAATTTAAGGCTTCTAAAACTGAAATGTTCCCAGTGACTGACCTTGATTAAGTGTTGAAGTGCTGTTGATGTCACCTGAGATAAAAGACGATTCGGATTGTTTTCTCACAGTGTCATTCCACATCCTCCTTATACGACTCTGTTACATAGTGAGACAAAAAATATTAAGTTAATATTAATATTAAGTTAAGTTAATATTAAGTTTTTTCCTACTTATATTCTACTGTCTAGAACATTTTTTATTTTGGCTTAGAGTAAGCCATTCTAGCACATAATGAAATTCCTTCTTTTGTTATTGAAAATCTAATTTATTAAATTTCATTTAGATTAAACATTATGGTATAAACATTCCTATAAACAAGTCCCTAATTACAAGAAACATAAGGTGTTTGGATAAGACCAAAGTAAAAGAAAATGTTTAAAAAGAAATCAGTTCTACTATGCAGAAGTATGTACTCACCATTTAAATGACAATACTGAGAAGACAATTAGTGCTTCTAATTGGAACACATCTCAGTAGTCTTTTTATAAATAAGGTTAATTAAAAGATGCTGTGAAAACCTTTGTTACCTGTGTGCCAGAGGAATAGCGAGCACTAGTTCTTGTTGTTGATGCCTTCACTGAACTGTGGGGACTCTCAGTTGGCAGTCCACCACAGCAGTAGGAATGTCGGAAGCATTTGCCATATTCCTTGCGTACCTATGGGGGGGAAGAAAGATTACTTAGCACAAAAAAAAATAGTGTTAAATATCTCTGGTGGCAAAAGCACACAAATCTTGCACTGAATTTACTCTTCTTTGTCAAACTGTTAAAGCAAATAAAGTTTTTTTCCCTAATTAGTAGCTGCATTCTCAGCTATCCAGGATTTATGAGAAATTATTTCCAGGGTGTACATGTACTTTGTTTTGCTGTGTCTAGATCATCATTACTGAATTATTTACAGGATTATTTTTCTTTCATATTTATGTTGTAGATTAGTATAATTAAATTTACCTGAATTGAATGCTGGCTGAAAATAGTCCTTTTTCTATGAGCTTTCGGTGCAGAAATCCTGTCTTCCCACTCTACACTCAAGAAAGGCTGAGCTAACTATCTAGGCTTTGCATTGCTTGGTACTGACTATTATGTTGTGCCTTCCATGACTGTGCACAAAGCCTACAGTGACTAGAAAGGAATTTTCATGTAAAGTCATTCTGTGTAATGTAAACAGCTGCCAGCTTATATGGTCACACCTGCTTCAGGACTGTATGAAGCTCACAAACACCACTGCTCCATTCTAGGCAGAGTACCCTCTATGCTGGTGGAGGGACTGTCTGTATTCCAGAGACAAATTTTGAAGAGTGAAGTTGGGCAATTAAGCACCTTTCATGTTTAGGATCAAAAAATAAAATACTCATTACTGGCTTTTCTGAACCTAGCAATTTCAATATACCCGTGCATTTACCTAGATTTGTTTGTCAGAACAAAACTATTTAATGATTATTTGGCCTGTATTTATTCACCTTCTGTTTCCAGTGACCTCCTGGCAACTTCAATTTTTTAACTTATGTATGTTAGCATTTGTCATGAAAGTAATCAGGGTTAACTTTACAGAAAGCAGTTCTCTCATATTTGGTGACTGCTACACTGGCTACTGCTTTCAGACAACTACTATTATTTTCATCTCGGCAGCATGACAGCATCAGTGAAGGAACACAGTAAACAAGTTTAAGTCTAAAGTGGTAAATCTTCCACCAGATACTTGGGAATCTAAGCTTATCTTTGTGAAATGGCTTTGAACTGGAAGATTTAGGTTAGACATTAGTAAGAAATTCTTCACTCTGAGGGTGGTGAGACACTGTAACAGGTTGCCCCTGGAAACTATGGATGCTTTATCCCTGGAGGTGTTCAAGACCAGGGTGGACGGGGCTTTGAGCAACCTGGTCTAGTAAGAAGTGTCCCTGACCATGCAAAGGGATTGGAACTAAATGATCTATCAGGTCCCTTACAACCCAAACCATTCTGTGATTCTATGATCTTCACCAATGAGTTGCCTAAGTTTATGGGAAAAGTGGGATTTCAGCTAATCTGGAAAGTCTGCTTGATCTGTAGGACAGAAAAATGAGTATGTAAAAGGGGGAGTGGAGAAAATTATAAGTTAATATTGTGACTTTTCATGTGCCATGTGCTGTTTTCAACATTGCAAGAATTTTACTTATGGAATACATACTGTGATGTTTCTACAAACCACAAGATTGAAGAGAATTTAAATACTGCTTTAAATTCAAGCTAGACAATAACTCATCTTTTAATAAAAGTTTATGGCACATATTTTAAGTAAACTGCTACCCATATCAGCACAAAAGACGAAAAAACCACAACCTGACATGCACAGACAGCTTAAATTCTGTGCTCTGAAAAACATAAGTCTATATATACCAACATTAGATGGTGTAACACCTAAGGAAATACATTTCTGAACAACTAATGGATGCTAGATTCTCCAAACAACCACAGAGTAGAGAAGATAGCAAGCAAAACTCTACTACACAAATACAACCCTCCAGGGCTGGTTTTGCCTAATCCCTATATTGCAGTGAATGTACATTATATGTCAGCACTACGATTTCCACTGTCATTATTTCTAAATTATAGCTTGTTGGAAACTGATGGAACCAACAGCACTATCATCTTGTCAGAACTGGAAACATATTAGTTTTCACTTTCACAATTCTATTTTTCTGTTCAATTTAGTGACCAACTAGTAATAAGAGAATAAAAAGACTATATTAGCTATGCAGAGGACAGGATAATACCCAGCTGAAAGCACTGAAACTTAAAAATCTTAAATAGCAGCTTTAACATTCTTTCAGGTATAAATCTTATTGCTTTAGGTTATGCTTTTTCACACTTGACTGGTATTTTAAGACTGCTTTTTGCTGACTCCACTTAATATAAAAACAATGCACAGCTGTAAAAAGAAATAAAAAAGGAATCTGGTTTTGATTTTCAAGTCCAATACAAGAGCAGAAAGAAGGTAGAAAGAGACACATTAAATGAAACCCTAATCTAAAAATTATTAGCATGTTGAAAATGTTTGCATTTTCATCCCTCTCTCCTTAGGCTCAATCTCCTCTGTAACTGTGCTTTTGTTCTCTCAAAATAAGAGAAGTGCCATGTTAGTTTGGACAAAATTCTTTTTATAAAATGTGTTTGAATGCTATTGTCTACACCAAATTTAGAGATGCTGATAGTGTTAGAGCTCATACAGTTGAGAGTACATTAGAATGTGATTTTTGTACTTACACAGCAATGCTTTATCTGATAGTCTCAAACCACTTTGTAAGTATCAGTTAACTGTGGCTCTCATAAGCTAATTGTAATGGGAGCTAATAATTGTTATGTCTCCAGCCTAAAACTGGTAAAAATATTCAGAATTTAAGTATCACAAATTGGGTATTTCAAAATGCAGGATGGTAATTCTATGGTAATTTTTTTGGGGTGGGATTTTTGGACGTTTACCATTCCTCACAACTCTCATTTCATTAATTTGCTACATCTTCTAACACAGGTGATGAGCTTGTTTCTTTTGTCCTTCACTGAAGTGCCTCTAAGGCATCTTTGGAAGCACGCTCCACCCTCAGTCTGAGGGGGTGCAGGTGAAAAGGAAGAGAAGAGGTGTAGTGAACCCGAAGAGAATCCCCACCCAAATGCACCCTTCATTTCCTTCTTTCCTATTTGCTGCCCTCTTCCCTGCAAGCTTTATTTCTACCCAGCAGATCTGCTGCTTTTGGATTCCTCTGCTCCCCTTGGGCAAAGGGGAGCAGAACTAATTTAGTACATCCCACTCATAAGGCAAAGCTCTTGC
Source organism: Florisuga fusca (assembly GCA_038090715.1). Classification (NCBI taxonomy): domain Eukaryota; kingdom Metazoa; phylum Chordata; class Aves; order Apodiformes; family Trochilidae; genus Florisuga; species Florisuga fusca. The sequence continues at coordinate 16,758,104 of JAAWXA010000008.1, forward strand.
CAGAGGATTCCAGTTTTTCCAGTTAAGACCACGAAGCTGTTGGATTGCTGGGGGAGGAAAACACTTGGAAAAAAAAAAAAAGTAGTCATGCTGGTATCTGTCTTGTGTTAATGACTCCTTTTTTCTAAGGTGTGTCAAAGTTTATAACAAAATTAATTTTCAAATCCCACTTAATTTTGAAATGAATGAGCACTCATAGTACAGACCCTACCAATCACCTGTAGCTTTATGGGGCAGATTAATGAGATCTCAGGAGAGGTCCTCATCCTTGAGAAAAGAGAGAATTTCCAGGCTGAGATGTACTGATGATACTGCAAATGATTCTTTGCAGTGCTGTACTGGAGACAGGATCTGTTTCATGCGCAAGACTTTTGGCTCTGAGTCCAGACTAATACATACCACATTAACTATGTTAAACAATACATTTTCTAGAGTAATTTTCTTCCTGAAGCCTCAAAACTTTTCAAGCCCAGGATGGAAACACTGCATCCCTTCTAGACCTGCCCAGGTCACAGAGTAGTTACATGACTCTCACAAGCATTCAGAGCAAGAATTGCTTTTGAATCCTAATCCCCTCCTCAAAATACTTCAAAGTACTCCAATTCCTGACAATAGTATTTTTTCTGCATTTTTAAAAGAAATATATGTGGTATTTTTAGGGAGTTAGGGAATATGCATTTGTGTTTTCAGTAACTTACTTTCTTCTGAAGGGCACAGTGAAAGATGAAAATAAACATTCCTTGGAAAGCATTAAACACTGTGAAGAGATACGTCATCACAACAGTCCCCTCATTGATAAACAGCAGGCCAAATGACCATGTTAGGCCAAGGAGGCAGAGGAGAGCAAATGCACCCAGGACCCAGGATCTGTAAAAGAAAATTAATTTTAGTAACATTACTTATGAGAAAACATGTTGCCAAATCCAATGTTAACATTTCACTTCCTGAAGTTGACTTTTACTAGGTTCATATTCAAATGTTAAAATTCCTTGGGTTTAACCTTTTCTCTATTAAAAAAAGAACAATTCCATTTAGTACTCTTAGTCTCCAGTGACAACAGCAAGAGTAGATATGACCTTTTTCTTTCCCAAGAACTGCATTGGATGTCAAAACTATTTTGAAATGCAGAAGTATAGTGCAAGCCCCAGCTACTGCATTGCTTTATCTGCTTTTAGAAAAGAGACTGATAAATCTGACTTAGCCAATAATCACACCATAGATTTTAAACAGCGCTGCTGCCATATACACCAAATAATGTAACGCAAATGCACAAATGTTAAACAGCAGACTAAAAGCCTAGAGCCCAAATCTTTAACACTCCGATAAACTCAACTAAACTGAAGCAAGATGATCTAACTTCTGGATGAAGAAACCCTGCTGGAAATGTGACAAAAATATGGACATTGCTCTACAGAATAGTCTAAAAAAGATCCCATCATGAATAGGTTAAAGAAAAGGAACTGCAGAGAACAGCACGGAATGGAAGGGAAAGGGAATTTAGTCAGTGAATTCCACATCTAACTAATGATCTTACTTGATAAATGGCTTATTATCTTCATAGCTAGAAAGCATTATAAGCAGAAAAGAGAAACAAAATTATTAGACAGAATTGAAACAGAAATTAATAAGTGCATATTTAATTGTCTACAAAAATTAGTCAAAATTAGGAAATTCAAAATGCAGAAGCAAGCAATTTAAAAGTATAAAGGCATATATTAGTTAAAAATTCTTTAGCAAATCAAGTATCTCAAAACTAGTTATTTAAAATTAAGGGAAATCCACAATATTGACCGAGTTTGTAAAGTTAAAAATCATGCTAGAAATTTGTTAATGTAGGGTTCTATCTTACCCAGGTAAGTCCGTATTATAGTAGCCATCACAAACACGGTAATTACTGGTGTGGATGAGAAGACAGAAAGAGGAAAAGGAAGAAAAGAGAGAGATGGCTAAAGATTAGCTCTCTCTCTCATCATGCAACATGCAATGAAGCTGATACTGACCTATCTAAAACATGTAGTTCACAATATTAGCCTGACTGAAAATCTCCCTTTCCATTTTCAACATTCAAAGTAAATCTGTAAGACTCTTTCATATCCAACCCTCAGTGTTAGAAAGTTGCACCATCCCTTCAGTGTTGATAACAAAACCTTCAGTACAATGCAAAGCTATACAGAACACAGGAAGACTATCTAAAGAAGCAAGAGCTGCCAAAGTCTTGTTCATTTAAAAACACATATTACTCTGCAAAAGGGATACTGCAGTGCAGCACCATGATAAAGTAAACATTTGCTTGCTTTTTAAACATAAATTAACATAAGAACAGCAGATAATCTTCACGTTAACAATAATAATAGAGTAAATTCTCTTGGGAGAACAGGATTACGAGTGGAAACTGCTCAGAATCCCTAAATCAAAAAGTCATTTAACAAAACAAACTTAATATAAGCATATCAGCCATGCAAACAGGAACATCACTTTTGAACTGCATTTTAAATGCAAATGAAATTACTACAGTGCTGTGGCATTTCCGTGAAACAGTTTCTTGGCACTAGTTCCAGGCTGAAATTATCTAATTTTGACCGTGGTTTGTGATATTACAGCAACAATGTGACGAAAGCAGGATTGGTTCTGTTTGCTTCTAATTGACATCTGCAGTTGCTGGGAGACAATGGCATGTGCTCCTAATGGAGAGTAGCTTTCAATCAGTTCAGCAATCAGAAAATAATCATAGTTCTCATACTTGAACACAAAGCACTTACTTAATGTTTTCCAACCTGCTAGAGTCTGGTTTCAAAGTGTTTGAGTGCTTCACCATTTTGCACAATGTGATCACCAGGAAGATAAGATTCAGCTGTCAAAACAGATAAGAGTGAAATTAAACTACTTCAATAATAGTTTGAATAATGATGATGTAACAGACTAAACAAAATCCCCCTAATTTATTTTCAAATATGTAGTGGAAATGAGTAACTATATCAGACAATCTGTAAAAGGTGATTGCAAATTCTGATGAGGGGAAAAAAATATTACAAGTCCTTCTTTCTCTTTATTTTCCAAATTCATAATGCTATCATGAACCACCATATTTAGCTCTTGTCCAACACTTGTCATTGTCAACCTAGCTCTGTCTCCCACCATGTTGTGCTTGGCCTCTCTTCACCTTTGCGTGTCACCTCTGGTCCTGTTCCCCATCTCACTGACCTCCTCCAAGGACTGTGGTTACCACTTTCCTGTGCTATGCTACGTGTCTTTTATCACCCCCTTCTGCTTCTGGAATGTTTTTTGCCTTTATTGGTTTCTCCCATTCCTTTCATTATTTTATTTTGTTTTCATAAATCCCACTGGGGTCTTGCGAACAGCTTAAATGTAACTGAATACAAAGAAAAAAAGAAAGAAAGACGTAGCAAATGAATCACACTTAACAGTGCCATAGGGACATGCTGGTGGTGCACCCTCCCTGTTGCCCTGTTCCCCTTGTAGTCTGGATTCTGTTGAAGTGAGACTGCATGCCACATGAAGGAAAGGACTATGCTGTCTTATTCTTGTTGTGTTCTTCATTTAAATAAAACCAGGGAAGATAATGAAGGTAATTTTTTATGGTTTTCCTACTGTGAAACAGAATTGCAGGTATCAAAGATACCAGGTTCCTTTCTCCTATCCCAAAGCATGTAAAGAGCACAGGGAAGCCAAATACAAGGATGCATGCAGAATATGGGCTGGAAAGGTGCTATACAGTTACTTTGAATAATCAGTATGTGTTGTCCTATATCATGGAAACAATGTAAAATTGTATGTTTGAAAACAGTAAGAGCTATGTCCTTTCAGGGAGAACACACATCCTTATCTACTCATAAACTGATCCACATAAAATAACTGAACTGAAGATCAGAGAAGATGGGAAAATACTCTTAGACATCCTTAATAACATGTAGATTAGGTAGATTATATCCCCATTCTTACAATCTTCCATACATATCTGCAACTGGTTACTGATGGAAATGATCAAGCCCACTCTCTCATTCTGGGGAGACTATGGTTTGAAATAGCAACAAAATCCTCACATTTTTCTAACACTGGGGATACAAGTTCATTCCAGATGTGTTCCTACAGCTGTGCCACAATGATCAGATACGTCACGCAAATCCTAATAAAGAGCAGGTATTACCAATCTCAAAAAGTAAGTATTTACACAGCTCTGACCAGTCTACTAATGAAGACATGTAATATAGAAATAATTCCTACTGCTAAAAGAAATTGAGATATGAGTGCTGCTGTCTCAAAATCAGGACAGACAGTATGAACTATAATGAAGTTCTGGACACCAGAACAGTGTTTGGCAGCTTTTGACCTCATCAATCCTGATTCAAAGTAAAACTTTTTAAAACTGTATCTTAATATTAATACAAAAGATGCATGTGATACAAGTAGGAAAAATAAGCTTTTGTAGTTTATTTTTGTCTTTGATTGGAGGTATGTACATTGTGTAGGTTAAGCGTGACTTCCATTGCAGCAAAATGAACCGTCATCATCTCATGACCCTGCCCATTACCCTTTATGATTCTTTGTAGATAATGACAAACCAGATGAGAAACATTCCATTGTATCATTGTCATAATTTTGTTCCCCTTATCTAGTTTTCCACTGTAGTGCATAAATTCGTCAGGTGAAAAAACAAGTTGCTTCTCTCCCTGGTCTTTGACCAGAGGTTGGGGGCTCCGTAAGTGACCAAAATTCTTTGTACATTTTGGTAGCTGACATAACATCAACTTCTCCAGGCCACTCAAAGAAAAAAAAACAAAAAGACACTTCACAAACAGATTAAGGACTAACAGACTTGCCCCCTGCCAATCCTAGCACATAAAGCATCTTTGGCTGCAACCCTGCAACCTATGCAACTGGGAGTGCACAATCCAGTTCCAAATAGCATTTACAGCACAGCTGGAGGCTAATCCCTGCAAAAGTAGTTACCCTGGCGTATTCAATCAAAAACATAGATATGACTTAGCACATAAATGACTACCTTCTGAAATGAGAGGGTTTTATCCTCTGATTTTTCATATGACTGAAGTCTTAGTTTGACATATGAAAAACAAAAGCTTGTCTCTAAATACTGAGGTTCCTTTGGTGACATGCAAGGAGACATGGTCCTACCCCAGAGCCTAAGCCAAGCTCTAGCATATTAAGCTCATTTTATGTAGATACTCAGCTCTCTCTGTGCTGGACTAGGGAATAACTGTACATAGCAGTTTCTTAATAGACAATTCAGTCCTAATTTAGGTACAGACTACCAAAAGCAATCCACAGAAGTAGCAATGCTGTATCACAGCAGCTGAAATAAGTCCTTCCAAGAAAAAAAAGGAAAAAAGGCATAAAAAAAAAAAAAAAAGAGAGAGAGAGACAAAGTAACTATGACAACAGACAACAGAGCATATGATACTAGTTTTTCCATCACTGTGAAATATTGTATAGTTTTCAGTTTCAGCAGTCAAAAGACCATGGTTTGCCACTTGTTCAAACATGCTGGCATCTCTGTTACACACTGTACCATTATCAAAAGCCCATTTTGCCCACTTACAAATACTGTAACCAAACCTTTCTATAGATTCACTTTTGGCTGCCCTACTCCTTTTCATCTAGAAATTGACTGTTTTGGAGGAACTCAAGAGGTAAAGACTTTTGGGCATCCTGCCATTTTATTACACAAGACACTAAGCAGTGAGAGAAGGGAACTTGTTGGAGAATAATTGCTTTTAGAAGGAATGGTTGAATTACTTTACTCAGTGAAAAATATATGGGGCAAGAAGGAAATACATTTAGTGCTTCTGCATTCATTTGTATTGACTTCATGAAAGTTTCTTCATCCCTAAGCAACCTGTTCTGAACCCAGAGCTGAGCCTGTTTTCAGCAGGAGGTTTGACTACAGATCTCCTGAAGTTCCTTCCAACTGGATTGCTTCATGGCTGTGTGAGGACAGAACTGTTACTGATCTAAGTAAATGAATTTGCAGCTGTTTTCCAGGCTTGACAGACAGTTGGAACAGGACATCTCTTAAGAAGAATGTTCACCACAAACATGCAGCACTCAGGGGTCACATAAAGGCCTGAAAAGCAAGATAGGCTTTTAAAAGCAAACTTGTCAGAGAAAAAATGGACCCCTCACAATGATGACTTTCTCATAATTTCATGTAACAGAAAGGGCTAGTGACTGGCTGGGCCTCATCCTGAAAACTGGGTTGCATCCAGCCCAGATGAACCAAAATCTGCACATGAACAGTACCACTCTCCTTCAGTGGTAATAAAAATTGTGGATTCATCATGTTAACACACACAGAGCCGCCATGTATACAACTCAAACGGTCATGAAATCATACCCTTGATTAAGGCAGTAAAATGTCTTTAATGCTGCATTTTGAAAGGGTGTTGGTCTGATTTTCAAAAGGCTAAAAGTAAGAATTTAAAAATCTGGTCAGGCATCAGGTTTAGATTTGAAGATTCTGTTGTGATACCCAGAGTGACAAAACACATAGTTACAGCAGGTAAAACTATAATGTGAGGTCTCTTAAAACAACAGCTGCTAACACTAAGCAAAAGCTTGGGTTGATAGTGTCTCTGTCTGATAATGTTTTTGCTGTATTTTCTAAAATTTATTATCCACTATAAGAGATGATATAGTGGATTACACAGAGAACTAGATTAATCTATATGGATTTTAGAAATCTGTGTAAAAGTTAAAAATAAATTAATTAGAACACCTTTTAAAATACCAGTTCCTTGTTATCTCTTCATGTGACAACTATAATCAAATAAAACAAAGCAAAGGAAACACAATTATATATAAATAAAAAGTAACTAGTTTAAAATGCAACATTTCAAAATTTTTTTAATGCTTATAAGTAAATGCAGCACCCTGCAACATCACGCTTCTTTCACAGTCAACACACAGAGGGCCATTTCTGGTCTGGAAATCAGAAAGTACTGGACAGGTATAAGTAGGAATTTTGTCTTTCTGATTCCTGAAACCTAAGTAATTTTGAGAGAGGGAGTGTCTTCAAGTCAATTTAACTTTTTAAAAAAGTGGATGCAATAGCATGCACAGAAGACTAAAGTATTGGAGTCAGTTGCAGGTACAATGGAATAGTAGCCAAATAAAGCTAGACTTTGCAATAATTATGATAAATTTTCCCCTGTGAGAAGTAAATAAATACCATTTATCAAGTGTCTACTACAGAAATATGTAAGTGCATTATTTACATACTTCAGCTCACAAATAAGAGTCCATTTTCACATGTGGAGCTTGGTATGTGCGCATCTGTAAGAATACATCCACTGATTTTGATAAAGTAATGCCTCAACCTGAGTTAAAAAAAGAAACTATCTTTCTTATGTTAATGTAGAAGGACATACTAGGAATTTTTGCTTGAACAACCTTTGGTAGCCTAATATGCTGTCTCCTTCTGTGAGAAGCAAATTCCAGTAGCTTTGGCTGAATAAAAGTCAAACCACCATCATCCATCGCTTGGCTATGAATGAATATGGATCTACATAGAAGTCAAGACACTCAGATTTTTCTGACCACAGATTATATGAGTTCACTGTTTGTTTTATAGCCATGAACCTGCTCAATTGAATCACGTCCGCCTGAGCTTAGCAGCTAAAAATTCATTCCACGCAGCCTGCAGTGCTGACATGGATATGATAAGACAGAAGAACAGAAACACCACTCTAAAGCAACCTAGCTGAACTGCACATGTTCTGACCCTTTTCGAACTCCCCTGAGCTTTAGTTACCTGGGAAATGCAGCTCTAAAACTGCTCTTGTATCTCCAGATCTTTCCTCTTAGCCTATTTCTCTCTGGGACTGGCAGCAAGGGAGGTGCTCTCTGTAGAAGGCTTCTAAATGAGTGTGCACACTGAACTCTTACTGAACTGAATTAATTATTAAAGATTAAGATGGAGCTGTCCAAATGATAAGAACAGCTCCTGACGTATCATGATCCAAGCTTTCATTAAACCATTTCAGGCATACTAATGGTTTCCCACCGCTCATTACTTACATGCTCTTTTCTCATAGATATAATAACCCTGGTGCCCAAAGGCATGACAGCCTATAGAAATAGTGAAGTTGAAAGTTCCTCAGGAGACACACTGAGAAACTTCATACTTCCCTCATCATACTTGCCCATCCCCATTTTGTACAAACCTGTATACTGATACAGACGAAAATCCTTATAAACTCAGAGAAAAAATTGTGATTTATAGTAAGCAAGATCATTAAAAAAGAGTTTCTGTGCACTGACAGCTCTGTTAAACTGAGAATCATAACAGTGATTTGATTTAACATGGTAAAAAGCTTACCAAGGTGAAATTCTCACATACTACTGACACTAAGTAAGCTACACTACAAATGCAGCAACATGACATCATTTTTCAGCCATTATACTTCTCACACTTCTTCCTCCAGTCTCTCTTGCTTGCTCAGTTGGGACGATTAGAGGGCAAAGCAATTGCTAGAGAAGAATTACTCCCAAGAACTGTGCTGTGATTGCTACCTGCTGTTTCATATTTCTGAAGTTGGGAATACTGCTCCCAAAGGCCTTTTGCGTTTCAGCCTAAATGATTTGCTGGAGGATAATAATGTCATGGCCAGTAAATAATAGTGAACTATGTCTGTACATGGTCAATATGATTAAATGTCCTTCACCTCTATTCTCACCGTGACCTGGTTATGAGGAAGTGAAAAAGCCGTCAGCAGTGCCCAACGCTTCCCATGTGAAATATTATTTTAAAGCAAGGGAGAGAAATGGAGGTGACTAGAATAAAATAAAAAACTAGACACAAAAAGCAAAATTATCAACACACAGTCAGACTTGAGGTAACTGAACTACTGCAGCATGAAACTTAAAATGCTAGTAATGATTACAGAAACTGCAAGAAACAACTTTGCATTGAAAAATACCATCTATCATATTGAAAATACCAAGTGTATCTTTCAACTGTAACTGTAGGTGTAATTAAAAAAGAATCCTTTCCACCCTGAGACTTGGTTTAATTTAAATGTTTTTAGAATAACTCTGTACAATTACTACGGTCTATACTTATATCCCAGAAACCTAATTTTTCTAGTTCAACTCATAATACATGAGTTTTGAAATCCACACCTATTTCTTTGAAAATACACCAATAAACTCAAACAATTTTTACACCACGCACTTCAGCGACTGCTTAAGGATTGCAGTATTTTTTTATATAAACAGAGAGTAAACCAAGTTGAAATAAACATAAGCCTGTTTCAAGACTGAAGATACCAGGAAGGAATAAAATACCTGCAAAAGACTGGCCTAGTCCATTTTCTATAGAAACTTCCACAATAAAAGCATCAGTGTATTTTTACATGGAGAAGTAAAGTATAAGCAACATGAAGTGCTAAAATAGTACATTTAGCATATAGATCTATAGAAGTCAGAAATTTCAGAATTATGACTCATGCATGTGCTTCAGGATGAAAAAATAATAATGACAAAATACAATTCCAAATTTGGAAGTTCAAGGGAATTGAACTTCTGTTGACATTCCACAACTCTACTACTGTATAAAGGCAGGGGAATAGGTAAATATTTAGACTGTCAAAAGCATGAAAACAAATTAATTCATCTTTCTGAACTATCAGCAGTTATGAGAAAAGCTTTGTGTGTACACAGGCTATGTCCCCAGCACCAGCCTTCTGGAATATTCCCCAAGTATGGCCAGGCTTTAAAGATACTGAACTAGCAGAGAAAACCACGATGAGCCCAAAATGCACATCTTGCATTCCTATGTTGGTATTATTCCAGTGTTGGTATTACTAGTCTGAAATAACAGGGAGAAGGTTCTTTCCAGGGGTTGAAAGACTATGAGACTTTTACCTGGAAACACTCAGAGAATGGATAGTTGATGTATGAACACTACATTCAGTCTTAAATGGACAATGAAGCACAGAGTTGTGGCTGTACAGATGGGTCTGCATGCATACGACAACTTTACCCAAATTATTGCTAGAATGTGTGTATGCTTTCTACTGGTTGCATAACATTCTATTACTAGTACTAAAACAGATGTATGTCTGACATACATTACATGTAGCGTAACAACATAGCATACTAGTACTGGAAATATGCATATGCAAATATACATACAAAAAGTGTCTAAGTGTAATGAAATTTAACATTTATTTAATTATCCAATGTGTTAGAATGCCCTTTTGAGATATTAAGGTTGGATAATATAGCAGATAAAATCTGGAACATGTGCAGTAGTGACTCAACTGAAAGCAAAAGCAGTGGTTCCTTTAAAAAAACCAAAACTGTGTTTAGTACTTCATTGATTTTTCATATGACTACACATGTCAATATGACCTTCAGAGTTCAAGCCATTAGGAACAAATGGGTATGCTGAAGTGCCACCACAGCTTTGACAATTAATCATTTGGTCAGCACTCTCTAAAAATTCTAAACATTTATATAACCATTTGACAAATTACAAATTGTTTAGAAGCATTTTCATGAAAAGTCTTTTGAATAAGGACAGTATTGAAGGATGGTATTCAATCTTTTTAAGTTTGCTATGAGATAGCTTAAAAGGAAAGGAAAAAACAAAGTTCTTACCAGAATGATAAAGGTAACAGGTCCAATGAAACTCCAGATAAAATAGTTATCTACACGAAGCCAGCAACTATCGTGGAAGAAAGCAACACAAAAGTGAACAAAGGCATTAGCATCTCAGTCCAATGAACAGAACTACAAAAATATTTATTCTAGCCAACATTTAATCAGTAAACAATGACAAACATTGCACAGTACCATTTCATCAATGGACAATTTTTCCTAACCTCAATCTCTTCCGATGAGTCCTGTTTAATACTACTACTGAACTTGAAAACAGATCATCAAAAATAGCTAACATGTAAGAAACAAAACCAAAATGATATCCCTCTCAGCCTCCTTTTCAGTTTGTTCGCAGCAGCTATCATGGACTAATGAATCAGTAAATATTCTTCACAGGTTTTTTTATGTAATCTTCAAAAATCTGCTTTGAACTTTTCATCATAAGTGAAGTGCTTACTCCTGAGGAATATGAGACAGAAAATGTTCAGATGCCATGTTTTACTGAAAAACATCATGGTATAAATAGAATGCCCCAAGTGGGAGCTGAACTGTAGAGAGAGAACATACATGATACCAAATTAAATGACATATCAACCTATTACAACCACCTTCATTTAGTGATTTCTTCTTCATAGAGACCAGTTTCTTGCTGAATTTGTGTTCCATTGGTAGCAAAATCAAGCAGATTTCTTATAGTCAACACTATCTTCTAAAATTCATCAAAGGACAAAGTAAACACTAATGGAAGGCAAATTCACGCCTCCAGGAACTCCAATCCTCAGAAATGTTTTCTGTTTACCTTTTGCAATTTTGCATATATACCTGTATTTTTGTAAATTAAAGGCAGTGGCTAATTTTATTCTTGCTCTATTTGTCTGACAAATTATTATCAAAGTGAAACATAAAGGTAGGAATATTGTACTATCACAATTCAGGACAAGAGATAGCTAGAGGGGCAGCTGAACAAAGAGATCTAATGAAGCATTAGCTTATAACTGGGTGGTTACGCCTGTCATGTACTTTAAGCTGAGAATTTTTACTTAATATACATTTGAGGCCAAAAAGTTATTTACTTTTTCAATTTGTTTCAGGTCAATCTTTTGTGTTAAAAGAAAGACCACAATTTAGATTTGGTCTCTCTAGAGGAAAAATCCTCTGAACCTAGAGAATTACAAAAGACTTGATTGTAATTTGTGCACAGCCTTGCCATTCTCTTACCAATAAAGCTTTCAGATGGTATTTTAGTCTGTCAGGGACCCTCTGACAGCTAATAGGCTTTAAAAAATTATTCACTTGAAAAACACTCAGGTCACTTGCAATTACTTACGCTTTCTCTGTTCCGTAGCTCTTATAGTCAATAGCTGCTGAAACACCAACTACTGTAGCAGGGAAGAGGTAGCCAGCAACATAATAGTACTTCTTCCTAGAATATTCACTTTCAAATACTTCTACTAACATTAGATAAAGCTGCACTCCTTCTAGACACATCCAGGCAAAAGCTGCCAGGAAGAAAAAGTGTAAGAGACCTGCGAATATGGGACATGCAATCTGCAAAAAAAAAAAAGAAAAAAAAAAGAAAAAAAAAGAAAAAAGATGGAAATATAAACCACAAAATCTTCACATCATTACATGTCCAAAGCATACTTCTTTCACAAACTGAGGAACATTTTTCCTAGTTGAAAGCATACACCGAATATTTGAAAATACTAATGTGTGCTCAGTAGCTACAGAAAGTAAATTAGCTAAACAGTGTGAATGAGGAAATCATACTCCCACCTGCCACTGGTCAATTTCAGAGTGGACTTTTCAATTTTATATAAGCAACTTTTTAATTTTGAAACTGTTATGTTTTAGGATTTACAGTTAATATAATCTGAGACATAAACAGACAGTTAGTTCTAGATGCATAATGTAACAGTGCTTATTTAAAATGATGAAGCGGCCATTGAGCCATTTTTATCTCCTGTAATTCAGAAGTTTCTGCTGTTGTAACTGAAATCAACCTCAATTCTCTCCCGTTTGGCTGAGTTCTGCATGAAACGTTACTGAATTTAGTTAGATTTCAACCCAATTATTTTCACCAATATTGCCAAAAAGCAGCGTGAATGTGCTGCACAAAAAATGTGCAAAAATATAGATAAGACTCTGTACTAATACTGACATATAATACTGACATACTAATACTGACAATAATACTGACATACTAATATATATACTGACACAAAAGCAGTCAATAGCTGTTAAGATACATGAATATAGAGAAAACATATATATGTTCTTAGTAGATCAACATATAGTTTGATCTCTGCTTTGAGAAGTTTAACCACCTACTTTATTAATTGTTGATGTTTCTTAACTGAAAATGTAAAATGTTGCAGTAAGTGGGGCATTAAGGCCACAGTGATATTTTTGATGGATGTAAACACTACTTGCGAACATGTCTATCTTATTTTCACACTGAGCTTTTATTTCAGCCTTGCTGTGTCAGAATGCTTGGCGGTGTTGTCATGTTTTAATTCAAATCCATTTCAAAAAGTCATTTCAGAGAACAAGATCAGTAGACACTGAGAAAACTTACCTTGTACTCTGTCTTATCGATGCCTATTAGGAAAATGAACTCAGCAATGAATAGGTTGATACAAAGGTTCTTGTGAATAGTGTTACGATCACTTTGCAGGCCACGGAAAAAACAGAATGTGAAGATGCAGATGGCCAGGCAAACAAGAGAGATGACAATTCCCACCCAGGTGATGACAGTGAGGAGCAATTCGTGCACTCCATCTTTGTACTAGAAATAACCAAGAATGGAGAAAATTAATATGACTCTTTATGAGTATAAACAAAAACCTATTTTCACAGGTAGCATCCAGAAAAGTTACTTGTTCATCATATGAGATGGGCAGAATGTACTCAGCAATTTCTCAGCTTCAGGTCAGCTTCACAGAAGAGTATGATTACGGTAAGTAGAAAAGAAGCAAGACAGAGAAAAATGTGACTATTTTAGCCAGGTCATATTGCATTTTTACCTTTTCTATGACTTGCTGTAAACTTGTCAGACAAGCACAAGCAAAGAGAGACAGAGCATTTTGAAAGTTTCACTAGGCTATAATGTAAACAGAGAGGACAGCCTGTAAACAGTAAACAAAGCCTGGACAGCCTTCCTACAGACCTGCAACTCCACGGTGGAGAAGAAGGCAATGATCTACACACCAACTAGGACAAAATGCAGAACATGCTATGTGCATAATTCCAGCTCTAACCTCACATTAAAGAAGTTTCCTTATGTCAGTTCCAAAAGAATCACTTTTGTCATCTTTTCAGTAACCTTTCTGAATATGATGGCTTTATGAGAAGTCTCATATTCTTGCAAATACTACATTCTCTGCACCTCCTCATATTCAGTGAGTCCTTTAACTAGACAACAAAATTTCAGAGAATGAAGAAGCATTTACACAACCAGTATGGAAGCTCCTCCTCTATGGAGAGCTGGCACTTGTGCTTCCAGGGAACAGCCTACACAGCTGTCCCTACAGATAGACTCCAGCTGTACTGAGGGGAAGTCTGTAAAATCATTGGAAGGCTGGTCATTAACTTTAAGATATGACCTGAAGAAAAGTCTTGCCTTGCCTTGTTTTCTTTCCTGTTATTTTGCTGGCTACTTTATGGGAGAAAAAGTACTACAGAAAGCAAACTGCTTTGGAAAGAGTGGATAGAAGCTATAAACACTTAAGAAACTTAAGCAATTTTGCAACTTGCTAAAAAATTAAAGCTAAATCTTCAAAATTTGTTCCCTGCTGATGGCTAGAAAAATAATTACCTACCACAATTTCCCGATGAGCCATAAGTATTGCGAAGTTGGTTAGGTGACTGCAAGCACATGTTGTATGAGTTTTATTTGTGTCAACCAGTTTGCAGCCTTGAGTTGACCAGTATCCCATCATAGTCCTCTCTGAGTAGTTCCAGAAGGAACAATTTGCATTGAAATAATTGTCAGGCTGGGAGATAAAAGGATAACATTAAAATTCAGATTTTACACACTAAGATGGCAATAACAATGGTTTAATATGTGTAAAGGGTAATTTAGATTAAACTTTCCATGTTTCGGACAATAAAGTTTTTCATCAGCAAAATTGTGGTCTATGTTATACAAGGAAGACATCTAGTTTAAAAGGGACTTTATAGTCCGAAACACTGAAGTGTAGTCTCAATTACTGCAGACCCAATTTTAAACAATTACGATCTCCATCTTCTGATTTTATGCACTGATGGTACATTATAGCCATTTTCACTTTCTGCAAAATTAGGACTGCAAATTTATTCTGACAATATCTTTCCTGTAATTGAGAATTTGAAAATATGATCTTTTTCCTTTGACTCTCACCTCTGGTCAGGCCAAAGTCATGTGAACAGACAACAAGAAAAACAGTCAAAACCACTTTATAAAAAGAGGCAAAATGACAGGAAAATCCATCTGTATTTTCTTAGAGCAGCCCATCAAATAAACTGCTGTGAAGAAAATTTAAAGTAAATTTAAAGTAAAATAAACTATGATATGTTTTATTCTTCACTGAATTTAAGTAGTTTGTATAGGCTTACAGAACTTGATCCAAAATTTATGTTAAAAGTGTCATTAAAACTTGCTACCTCAGACTATCAAGAATCTTAACAGTTGTTTTCTATCCTGCTACTGAGGCAAGAGGTAATTTTCACTTAGAAACAAATTAGTCATTTACATTTTCATGTTGATTACTGAATTAGCTTTCATTAAGAATACACTTAAGTTCTAATAATCACTGAACCAGGCTCATTTAATTTTATGTTCAGAGACTTAACTAAGCTTGTGTCTCTGACCTAGTCCAACATTTAAAATTCAAATGGAAAAAAGGTTATTTTTCTGCATTGCTTTTCTCTCTTGCTGATTTTATGACCTTGCGATTAATTCATTAGCATAACTCACATCAATGTGTTCCAGTGTGAAATGCACAGGATCAGTCAGGTACACCCGGCTCGACTCCTTGTTGATCGAGGCTGCTATGACGTGGGAGTTGACTGCAATCGTGCTATTCCGCCCAGCAAAGTCACTCCCTAGCTTTATGGTTGCATTTTCAGTACTGAGAAAACGCCCCAAACTTTTGTAAATTATGAAAACCAGCTTTGCTAATCCTACAAAAGAAAAAAAATTCCATCATCATGCCACAGTGGGCTACAGAAGGACAGTAACCTGTATTCTAATGAACTGACAATAAAGCATCAGTTTAACAGGCATTTTCAGGATGTGGGTTTGAAGAAAAGCACTTGGGTGTCTGTGATCTTAGAGAAAAAGTCACAGAGCAGTTTTGTTGTGTTTTGTTTTGATCTTTTAAATAGAAGAGGCAATGTAGGTTTTATAAAAGGTAATAGAGTTTCAGTGCTCCGTGCCCAAGACTCACCATTCCTGCTGTTCTGTTTCACGGTGCTTGCAGAGAGCTGAATCGAGTTCCCTCCTTTACTGCCCTGAGGAAATTTCAAGTCCTGCACCTGGCCCTCAGTAATGAGCACTGCAACATCCAAAACTAAGCAGACCAGAGGAGGAAAAAAAAAACCCAAACAAACAAACAAAAAACAAAAACAAACAAAAAAGTGTTAAAAAAGGAGAATGCAGAGAAAGTCCGTTGAGCAGACTGCAATATTCCAGATGACAATATTGCCCCCCAGTCTTTATTTAGTTTTCTCACACTGCTGTCCTCATTTGCCACCATAAGAAAAATGTAATCCATTTTTCAAGCACACAGAGTTATTTTCTTTAACTAAACCTTGTACTTGCTGCAAAAATGACAGCACTTTAGTAGTGATAACATGGCATCAAATCTTGGTTTTAATTTGTGCCCTCAAAGCATCTACTTAAAACACCACACACACATGCTGCAGAGAGAAGTTAATTTTGATGCTCTTAATGTCTGTGCAGCATCCTCTTCTAAAAAATCTACAACTTCGTCTTAATCTAGTCTTAATCTAGTCTTAATCTTAGTCTTAATCTAAAATCTACAACAAGTCTTAATCTAGATATAGTTTTAAAACAGTTAGCAAATGAACATGGAAGTATGCTTATGATGTGCATTTAGCTAAATGAGTATTCATATATAAAAACAAATATTCAATTTTTTTCCTAAATTTAATTCTTTATAAAAGTTTATAAGGAAACCATTTTATTGGTTCTCTTAAAAAATACTTAAATGGAAAATTTAGATGCCACTCAGCCATACTTAAGTTTTAATTTTATAATATATTGTATATTGGGAAGCTTTCATGGGATTTCCACTGAAGATTGGATTCCCTTGGATACATAAAATCATGTTATGTCAGAGTGGTCAATTTGTTAACAAATACCTGCACTATATTAAACCGATTTATAGCACAGACAGAAAAAAGGTATGAAATTAGGGAATGATTTATCTTTCTTTAAGCCATTCATATATATATTCTCTGGGAATTCATTCTTGCATGGCATCAGTAATGTGTTACTATGACTTGAAGAAAGCTTATAGAAAAAAGTGGTGTTCAGACAGTCTACTGAGCTCCATGGAACTGCTTATGCACATTCTGAGAAGGATCTTCTGTGACTACCCACATTCCTTCAGAAACAACTGGTACAGTTAGTTTGATAACTAACTGCAACACCTTTCTCCATCCTTGCCTGGTGTCTTCCTACTCAGAAACTATGCAGAATCATCCTCTACAGTTACAAACATTCAGATATTAAAAAGTGAAAAGTATAATTTTTGCAGTCTATTTCAAGTCTCCATCTCAGCACCCCTCAAACTGGCAGACTTTCAGCTTCCTTGTACCTCACTGGCACTACATTAATCTCTGTAATAAGAGTAAGGATTTTTTTTATGCATTTTTTATGCATTTTTTTTTGCTTTAACATATCCCATGTACCACTATTTGCACATTGCTAATACCAAACCCCTTCATTTCTCTGTCACCACGTGAACTCCAAATTATGCCCCAACTATCTGCAGCTATTTTGCAGTCTCTGGAGCACAGCTATTCTGCATTATGGGAGATGTAGTTCACTGAACACATTTTTACCTGAAGGCAGTCACGTTTAATATAAATATTTGGACTATGTTCTAAGTGCCTAAAATATTTAACTGGCAGAGTATGTTACAAAAAAAAAAGTAATTCAAATTCATTAGGAGCAGTTCATACACAACAAAAAAGCATTTCTGCAGCTCTACAGAAAGCAGTTACTTCAAGAAATCCATACCCTGCCGTTCAAGCACTCTTCATATCCATACGTTCTTCAAATGGTTTTTCAGTGGTAAATCAACTTTGCAACATCAGCTACTTTCCATTTTACACCATATTTATGACAACAAAGAAGAATGCAAATTTTGAAGAACTACACACGAGAAGTGTGTCTGTCTCCCTTGCTCAGGAGCATTTGCCTTTCCACCATATGTTTTACAGCCCAGCTTTTACAGAGCATGTGGATATCTTTAATATTTTTTCCTGATTTTGTGTAAAGCAATACATGGCACTTTAAATTATGATTGTAAAGAAATTTACTCACCAATATTTTCTGTGGGCATTGAGACTCTAGTTGGTTCTAAGAGATTATCAGCCAAGACAAAAGCCCCTTCTTCTAATGTATCGAGTAACATTGTGGCTGCATGGGCTTGTTCAGAAGAATTCATGTCCTTCCAGGACTCCAGAGCTTCAGGCCTGAGCAGGTTGTCCACTGTATCCACAATTGCCTGCATTCATTAGGAAACTATCATTAGGTCCATTTGCCCTAGGCAGCTGGGGAACATTTCCAATGTTATCTGGTGACAATTATAATACTTAACTGTCAGAATGATTTACTGTGATTTAATGGCTCTAGAAAACTATTTTCAATATGGAAATATCTTCCATTCTCTTGTTGGATTAGCATTAATAGAAGTGCAGTTAGCCATTAGCATTGTGCAGTCACTAAGTGGTAAACATGCGGATTTGACTTGTCTCATGTCAGATATAAAGATGATCTTATTAACGTGCTGAAAAATGTAAAAATAAATGCCAGAAGTTTTGCATGAAGCTTTCATCTTAGGGTTAATGCCAAAACGTGTAACTTTTCTTTAAAAATCCTAATGCCGATATTGGCATTCTGCAGTTTAGGCTAAAGTGACAATAATACTTCTCAGGAAACTTAGCCCAGATGATGCAACCCTAGAACTAGGAATTACTTGTCTATGACAAACTGTCTTCTTTATTACAGGAGGCGTGAAATGAAACTCAGTGGATATAAATGAGTCTGGGCCATTCTCACTGTCCTTCCTGTTCCTGTACCTCTTCATAGATACAAAGATTACTAACTGCCATTCCTGCACAAAGGTCAGTTAAAAAAGGAAATCAATAGAACAAACAAGATGTCCACTGACTGTCCCTGTTAACAGTTAAGGTAAAACTGCAAAACTGAATAAAGCTGCCATTTTAAAAAGTCTTTCTTGTAACAACTCTATCATCGTGTTTTAAGGTTCATTAAGCTGCATATAAAGTAACAGTAAATAAGGAAGAAGACGAACTCAGCAACATGATTACATTATTTTTACAAAATAATCCAATCAATCACAGTAATCAGTTAATCAATTGAAGGCAGGCTCTTACATTAATGCATAATGCAGCTGTGCATTGAGTACACCATGCATTGCTGAAACACCCTGTTTACTCTGTCCCATTTACCTAGTCATAATGTGTCATTAGGCATATATATAATTTGTTTGATCAATTTAAAAGCATTGGGAATGGAAACAGAACATACTGTACAAACAGAAAGATGTTGGTCTGGAATACTATATTGTGCAAATAAATAGAAAAAGTTGGTCAAGGCTAATTCATTCTAGGATCCACTTTCGGTATGCAGTACAAGCCACCATGACCTTCCTAGCAGTTGGAAGGTACTATGAAGTGGCATTAAAACCTTTTTTTTCTTTCTTTCTTTAAAGGGAGATAGAATAGTCAAAATGCTTGCACTGATACTGCTGCAGCCATTAGCTACAGTGGAACAGAAATTGGTCTGCAGAGGTTGGATTCATTAGTCACCAAGAACTACAGATTGGAGTGTCTAACCTGAGGTACAAATGAATACTCTGTCACAAAGTAGGAACTTGCTTCATTTGCATAGTGTAACTCAGCTTTTGATTTGTTATTTCAAGAGATTTATTAGTCTTATCTATGCAGAGAAGCCCATTTGAGACTTTCAGAAAATGACACAAGTTGGAAATTAAGGTTGTGCTATGGTTTCTTGTATCTCCATATGGTGTTGACAGTATGCATTCATTAATATGAAAGGTATTTTTATTTATTAGGGGATCATCTAACTCTGAATTTTTCCTGTAGAAAATGATCACCTGCCCCGTAATATTTCTGAGATTCTCTCTCAAACAGAGGTGAGCAGGTGGTGGAAAGACCACATGGCCCCTGTGACACAGCTGTTGGAGTAACTCCATTGCTGCTCTTCTCTCATGTTCATGTTTACAACTGAAAATAAAGTATGAAAGCTCAGCCTTTTGAAACTGTACCTGCTGGATTTCCTTCTACTATTAGAAATATTATCTAATAAACATATTATAAAAATATTATTTTCAAAGTAAATCTTTCTCCAGATCTTTCTTTTGTCAAGTTTTTGCATAACTGGACATCTCCCATCCCCTTCCTGGACTGCAGAAGACAAGTGCCCTGTACAACAGAATGCCTCTTCATCAAGATTCTTAATTATTTGTCATGTTGCAAAGTATTTCAAAGTTCTTTTCAAAAATCATTCTTCCATTTTATCTCAGAAGGTACAAGTAAAAATCAGAAAGAAACTTTGAAAAAATTAGCAAAACTTTTCAGCCAGACACAAACTGTTCTACAACTTTCTTCTTTCTTCACAGGCATCATGTGGCATTACTGGTACTGTATTACAGAGTGGGAGCTGGCCACTTTGGATAACCATTCTACAGAAGATGAAAGAACCTCAAAATTTGGTAGCAATGTGTTACATGCCTTCCATATAGATTGGTAATTGGACATGTGGCACGTATTTTACTAGTGAAGTAACAGAAATGTTTGTCTTTACATTTTGTCCTGAAGTCACTGAATCTGGCTTTTGTAAAAACTAGTAAAACTGTAAGAAAGAGTGACTTCACTAGGTATAAGAACACACAAAGAACAAAGCAGGCTATTTGATGTACATTTTTCGTGCAGCAAATTAACTCTAAACAGTCTTTGATATAAAATACTACCATGTTGAAGTAAATTCTGTTAAGCTGCCAGCTTGTTCCTCTATCAAAGCTGTATTATGAGAGAGATGTTGCTTCCAATTCAGACAATAACCATTTCTGTTCTTATAGTTTTGAACAAGTTTAGGTAAAAGAGATAAAAAGTTTGATCTTTGAAAATTTTTTTTCTGAGCGTTACACCTGTGCAAAGCCAACATTTGTACAGTTGATATGGGGCACAATACACATTTATCAAAGACTGTAATACATAGGATCATGCAGCAAGATGATAAAGCATGGCAGGTTGATGAAGCAGTGAAAAAGCAAGGTGACAGCACATGTTACCTTAAGGTAAGCCCTACATGTCTTCTCTCGTTTTTGGAGCTTTTTAGTCAAAAAAAAAGAAAATTAAAAGTTAGACACATTCTGGAAATCTTCAGAAATAGTAAATAATTAGTCTGGTCTTTCAAATTCCGAATTTGAACTACAGCCTGGACATTAATCTAGTTTCTGTCCAGTGATGACTATAAAAAAACATCACACAGGGAATGTTTTTCCACAGTCTTCATAGAGGTGCCAAGGTATCTTTCCCCAAATGGTAGGATTTCTGCAAAAAGGTCAAAGGAAAAAATGCTTTTGTGGGTACTTAAGCCTGTCTCTGGGACAACTCTTAAGGGCAGACAGGGATTGTAAATAAAACTATTGCCAAAATAACAGAGGAGTACATGGAGCTGTCTTTCTAAAGGAGGCTGAAAAAATGTTTCTGAAACGTTTCTCTGAACATAATCCCAGAGAAAACACTTATTCCTGTTTTAAGTATGTGTATTACGGAATTTTTATAAAGATCAGTTCTAAGTGTTGTTGGAGTTTTTAGAAGGCTAAGAAAAAGCTTTTATTCTGCAGGAAGTCAGATTAAAATAAAATCTTTCACCTACACAGAATCTCGCTGATTTTATTACATGTTCAGGGTTAAAAGGATCACTTGATAAATATGCTGATTTGTTACAAAATTTCTGAGAGCTAATGCCTATTTCCCTGACATATAGTTACAATGCATTCCAGATTTTAATAAGGGACACAGCTATGTATTTTAGGACCAGTCATCTATTGTGAATTGTATCTTTTTCTCTGAAGAAGGTAATTGCAACTTTCTGCTATGTATTTACTGCTGTTTTCTCTTATGTGTTTAGTCTAAAACTATAACCGTGAAGGAACAAAGTATAGATTAGAGTTTCTGAAAAAGAAAAAAACAAAACCACAACAATAAACCAAGGGCAATGGTTATCCCAGCAGGAGGTGACAGGAGGTGTGTACCTTGTTATAACTCCTTCCAGCAGAGTCTTTTTCACTGGGTCGCAGTTCCTGCAGCTGAGCATCCAAAATGTCCACAAGCTGCTCCATCAGTCTCACTGATGAACTGACATCGCCAGCAAAGACTGGTCCTTTGGTGTGTTTAGCCAGTTCATTGGCCAGACTAGCAGCATTTTCTCCACTTCTGATCTGAAATGACAATTTGTATTATCTCAGCAGGGTCCCTTGTTCTGCTTTCGGCTCCAGTTCCCTGTGTACCTTTGTTGTGGTGAAATAACCATTTGCACATACATTGAAATCTGCAACTAATTGAGACCAATAAAGTTCTCTTTATCTCAGAAGATTAAAGGTTCTTAGATCTGTGACACACAAAAGCACTTCTTAACAGCCATCAAAACCATAAATAAGACTGGGACTTTTGGGTTAGTTCTTCTATTCAGCTTCTCTTTTATTTTATGTCATTATCAGTCAGTAAGAAATCTATCTGTACATAGCAGTGCTTGATGCATTTGAAAGTCAAGTAGTTTGTACCGACAACAAATTATCCAGTTTTCGTAAACTTAGTAGATCTCAGTAGAGAGAGAATACATAAAGTGACTTTGCACTCTAACCATACTGTTACTAATGCAGTTGGGAAAAAATCTATTTATTAAAGTATACTTTTTTCTGAAACTAAAAAATTTGCTATATACCAGTTTTTGCTGTATGATTTACAGTATTTGACTTATTCAGCAAATATAGCTTTTGTGTCTTTGCTTTAAATAGTAATGAAAACAGGTAATCACAGATTCAATAAAAGAACTCAAGAAGGAGAGCACGACACAACACACACATGAACCTGTTGGCCAATGAATTTCACACCAAGTACACATAACTTCTACTTTAACTGAACACAGAGTAATAAGGCAGCTTCAATAAAGTGAATTATTAATGCTCAGAGTTAAAATCCTTAATTACCAGTATACACCAGATTAAAAGGTTTCAACCAACCTTCTGAGCCAGCTGATTTACCCAGTGTGATGTGCAGTTGCTAAGATCAGGGCCTTTGGGGTTCCATGTGCCTGTTAAGATCACGCAGAGATACGATGCAGTTCCTACAACAGATGTAGAAAACTACAGTGAAATGGAAAACACTTTTCCATATGCATTCAGGAAATTGGCTAAACTGTGCACCTAAGCAATGTTAAGTTCTGAATGCCACTAATGGCAGGAGTTAACAATAACTGACAAAAATGTAAGGAAATAATGTAGATTATAAACAGCAAGAAAAAGTCAGTAAAAAGTACCAGACATTTTCTGCAACCAAACAAAAAGACCTTGATTTTTCCTGGAGCTCATCCAGAGGGGAGCTCATAATGAGAAAGGCAGCCTGTAAGCATATTTCACAGCAGTCCTCAAGTCCTCCTAAAATTTGACCTGGATTCTTAAAAGCGCACGCGCAAGGGAATTCTGCGGCTACGCTCAAATGCTGATTGAGGATTAAAACTTGACCATTGCCTGTAGATACTTCATCCTACAATGAAAAATTGTGTGACAAGACAGCTTGAAATTTAAAAAAGATTCACCATGAGAGCAGCACGTTGCTTTTGAAATGTCTCCTTTAAATGAAAATACATTTTTAAAGGCAATACCTCGTGTTCCTTTGGGGCAAGGGCGTTCAACCATCATTCCCCTTTGTGTCTGAGGCCAGCTTATTCCCCTGGCTTCAGTGGGTTCACAGAATCTCTCCGGCAAAGGGAAAAAACTTGTGACAGGAGGAATTTTGGTCGTGGAAACAGGTGGTGGTGGCTTGGGTCCTCGGCTTCCTTCCTTTGTTCCTCCAGCTAATGTTGTGCTTATGGGACCTTTCTGTGATGTAGTGCTAGTAGTTGACACTGTGGTTTTGTATAGTTCCGCTGAAGAAGTTATTGTCACTGCTGTGGTAGGCACTGCACATAGAAGATTAAAGCAATAATAAAGTAAATTACTTCAGAGTTATATTTTTAGAAGTTCTTTAAATGTTATTTATGTAATTTTGAAGGATTATCTGGTGTCTTCTTTCCCTTATCTTAATATTACTACTTTCTTATTGATATTCTGGGTGCTTACGATATAACTTTTTTTTTTTTTAAACTCCCAGCTCATAGCAGTGTGATGTTTCAGCACAATCTCCAAATAATCTCTTCTGTAATAAAAATTGATAGTTCCATTTCTAAATGCTGAAAGGCATTACTAGAGAGTTATCAGTACATTGCAAACATAAAGCAATTAAAAACTACTTAATCACTTCTGTGGACAGAATAACTCAAATAGACAGGATCATTTGAATCAGCAGGCAGTAAACAATGTAATACAGGCTTTAACAGCAAAGGCAGTGGGCTGTAGCTAACAAGACCATTTCAGAAAAGAGACCCCAAAACTTCAAGTCACCCGCTATACACCTTCCAGGAAAATAATTACGATAACATCTTCCTACCCAGCAGTCATTCTGCTTGAGCGAGCCGCAGCACGCCTGATTAGCTCCAAACAGAAACAGCACCTAGCATATACGTGGTGTTCTCCTCTTTTAACATTTTGGGTCTTAACATCCTTTTTTGATAAAGCATGTATGAAGACAGAACTCCTTCAAGCCAGTGACATCTACCTAGTTTAATCTTTTATGAAACACCAGGATTGGCTTAGGCCAAATCACTTCTGCCTGGGACATGTAAGTGCTCACTGCACTGACCCACGTCGGGAAGGCACTGCTGGGGCTGCCGAGGTACAGCCTGAGCTATGCCATGGATCTGAGTCTCTGGAGAGAGCATAGTAGTCCATGATAAGGGAGATAACAGTCTAAATTTCCTATTCATCACCTTCAAATGTATATTGAGCAACAGCTGAAACAATGCAAGTGAGCAAAGTCACTGAAACAGTTGTCATTAATTGTTTCCAAATCTTCATTAGTGTTCATGGTGCTTTACAGGCACATAAAAGCTCAGATCCTTGTGGTGAGAACAAATAAGCTCACATCACATATTTTTAAATCCTAACTGATATAGAAATAGAGAAGTTAATTTTTGGATTAACTTCAGTGGATTAAGTGGCTTTTTTCCTTCTGCTAAACCCTTGAACTCCGACTTACTGGACAATGCATCTTTTCTAAATTAAAACATATTTAAAACAAACAAACAATCAGTTGCCATGCTTTATTTCATCAGATGTTTTTTAGGTGTTTTGAATAAGATTAGCTTTCAGTAGTTTGTCAGATAACAATTATTTCAAAATCTTTTTTCAATTATATTTCAGTTATAATGTATTAGATGCCTCAGAGATTTATCTTTTTTCATATTAATTTTATAACATCACGATCTGCTTGTAGGGGCTTAATGCAAAGATGTGCTTTTCACCCCTCTCTCTCACAAATGAGAAAGTTCTTTAGAGGTTATGTTCAGTCTCATTCTAGGCTAGTGGAACACAAGTCTGTGTAATTGTGCTGAACTCAGGGTGTAGTCAGCTACTATGAAACCTACTGAAATATCCAGATCTGTTCTGCAAGTTCTTGCCCGACATCTTGTGAAACTGCTGTAATTTTCTTTCAATTACAATGTATGCAACCTTCTAGTGCTTTCCCAATTAACATTTGTCAAAAACATTTGTAATCACTTGCAGAAGCATCAGACAACACCTGCTGACTCAGGTCCTGGGGAATGGGGAGCTGGTGGGGATGGAGAATGAATCAGGCGACAAACAATTACAACTATCCATCCCCTAACACATTGTGCTGATTAGCCCATATTTAGTTGCTGGAATGTGTATCAGTATTATTGCAATTACTACTCAAAACTTAAAATGTTTTGCATAGCTTTGTCTCAGGAACAAAGTATCACTGTAAGAATTTGTTACAACTCTCTCAAGTTCAGCAGTGAGGTTAAAATTTTCAGAACATATTTTGTGCTGCACTCTGAGCCAAAATACCCTGCTGTCATTACACAACTTCAGGTAGAACTCTTTTAATGCTATTCATTAAAATAAATGTCAAAGCATATCACCTATGATTAAAAAATGACCTGCATAGCTTAGTAGTGGTATTTATTTTAGAAATAGTATATTAGTATATATATATAGTACATATTTAGAGATATATATTATCTCACTTTTTATAAGAAAGACTTCAAACCACCTCTCTCACAAAACTGAAAAAATACAGCTAATTTCTAAGAGATTTTTCACTTGACTTATATTTAAAAAAACAAAGTCAGTATATTCAAGAATGTACCAGGAAACTTCAGACAGTGCAATAAGTCTGTAAAAGAAGGTTGAAAAAAGTAAGGAACAACCAAACACATCACTTGAAATTTTTTGAATTTTTTTTTTTTTTTTTAAATAGGTGTGTCTCATTACCAGATACAGACGGTTTTTGTAAAATAAATTAAAAAAAAATAAGAGCAATAGGAAATAAATCGAAAGACTGAAGTTGAGTACAATTAATTTATATTTGTTTCATGTAGATTCTAACAGCTGATTTAAACAGTTATGCATACTGTCTATTTCTGAAAATTAAGACACCACTGGAGTAAAACTTAACACCTGTTTAACAGTGTGATGTCTATAAAAACCATAACAATCACCTAGGACAGCAGGGGAACAGTGAAGGGTATATTTAGAGAAGGCACACTAACTACCTAGTATTCTTCACCAACAGGTTTCTATTCTAAACAGGCATAAAATACATTAAAAAAAAAAAAAAAAAAGCAGCAAACAAAACCCCCAAACAAACAAAACAACAAAAATAATCCCCAACAAGCCAAAATCAAAAAAATTCCACCAATAATACAACTCTAACCTTAGATTTAAAATCGTGTTGAAATGCCTGGACAATGTCCCACTTCTGAAACTAGTAATGATTCTATTTTGAGCTCTGGTATCTAGGTAATATTAGAAATCAGCTACATAGATTTTTCAGTTAAACATTGTGCTCTTGTAGGTCAGATATTTCAATGTATTTGGACACACGAAAATCTATGTGCTCACCTTTGTTTTCAAAAGGTGTCACACACTGAGCTGCCATGTTAAGCATGGGAGATCAGAAACCTGTGCAAATCCAGATTTCACTGCCTTCTGCTTATTACCATTGTGTGCCTGTTTTCATGCTTCAGTGAAGAGCAGGGAAGTCACCAAGACTCACCTAATTACCTATAGGTTCCAGCTATCATGCTAGCCTGTAGTACTCTATTGACCCTGCCAAATCCTGTTTAGGTGAAAGAGAAATGTTTACAAAATCATTTATAAATTTATACTGTGAAAATGATAAAGACATGTAAAAAATTAGGAAAACACCTCTGAGTAAGAAATGTGCTATCTGGTCCCCATTATGTTGTCTTCACTTGTAGAATCACCCTTTAATTAATCTGTAGTGTATCAGATGTGATATAACAGTAAAGATCTAATTTACTTAAGAATCTGCTGTATGACTTTGTCACAGGTTCTTGGCATTATAAAGCTTTTGTTTCACTAGTTTCCTATTATTTCAAGCCTTTGGTGACAGTACTCTCTGAGTTCTTGTTTTGACCATGCTCACAACACCCATATTTTCCTGCAGTGATCCAATAAAACTTACTGATGGGTAACATGGTACAACAGGAGAGACAACTTCAGTTTGAACAATTTGCACTGACAGCACAAACTGGAACGGGTGTAGATGAAACCTCTCCCTAACGCACTAATACAGAACAAAAGGATTTATGTTCTTTTTGTTACCACGGAAACCTTACAATGCAATGCTCATATTCCCTTTTTGGGGGGGGAGGAATTCTCCTCATTCTTCCAGATCTTTTACCTTAAAATTCCTTTCAAAAATTCCTATTTCAGTGACGATTTATCTAGTCCCTTGGATACCTCCTTTAGAAAGAATTTAACAGGATGAAGCCACTGCATTTACTAAGGGCATAAAAAGTCTGGCTTGTTTTGAATTTTTCACAGTGGCTTTTTTCAAGGTCTGAAATATTTCATTTTATTTCTAAATTATGGTTTAGATTTTTAAATGTAATTTTGACCCTTAAACTTAGAAAATGTGTTCTTTTGCAGCATCTGAGTGGTATTTATCATCCGTAGCTCCGAAAACAATTTCAACATCTAGGTATTGTAATTCCCATGAGAA
The DNA here is from genome assembly GCA_038090715.1 of Florisuga fusca. NCBI lineage: Eukaryota > Metazoa > Chordata > Aves > Apodiformes > Trochilidae > Florisuga > Florisuga fusca. The sequence continues at coordinate 16,786,397 of JAAWXA010000008.1, forward strand.
GAGGGAAGATAAAAACAACACACGAAGATTGAGGGGGCAGTTCTAAGGGCAGAAGAACTCATTGTCAGCGTAAAACAGCAACCTGTCTGCAAGGTCCACAGTTTTAGAAATCTGAGGAATTCTCCTGAAGATTAAGACAAGAAGAATATGGGGAGCAAATAACACAGACAGTTGCAAGAGGAGAAAATGTCATAGGTTTGCAGAAAGGGCAAGGTCAGCATTAGGTTAGTTATAGTGGTATTTAAGAGGTTTAAATAGGCAATTTTAAAAATGAAGAAACAACAGAAAGAAAAAAAGGCAGGTTTGGGGTCAAGAATGAGTCCAAATTTTGGAGCTGGGAGCAAACATAAACCCTTGAGCTCAAAAGTGTGACTTAAATGTGACAATTCATCTTTGATATAGGAAGAAAGGCTGTTGTTTTTGAAGCACTCAGTAGTTGGAAGCTATGGTGTAGACAAGAACTGATAGTAAAGACAGATAGGGAAAAAAAAGAATCAGTATGTGTCTATATATCATTATTGCTCCCACGGCAACAGAGGGAACACAGATTGCTGAGCTTCCCACAATGGCCCCAAGTTAACAATTCAAACAGAAAAGGCCAAAACTTCCAATTTTGAGGCACTGACCTTGTGACACCATTAAATACTTGATATTAAAGTACCACTGCAAAAGGCACTTTGAGAAGGTTCTTGTGTTAGGAAACTTAAAGCATGTTATCCTATCGCCTGTGTCTTTGAGTAGATGATTTAGAAATCTGAGGCAACAACAAAGAAAACCAAACCAGAACAAATTAAACACTAAAATGCCCTTCATCAAATGTGCTGAAAATCTGATCTAATTCTATACAAGGCAAAAAAATCCTAATATGTATTACACATATACATCCTTTAACTGTAGCAACAGAAAGTCTGATCTTCAATTTTTACAGATTTTACACTGAAACAAAGAACTGAGAATATAATACAACTGAAATATAGAACTAAAAACTGTAAAAAACCTCTTTGCGGTTTTACACCACTATATCTCAAAGACAATCATTAGGTAATTTTTTCCTCTAATTTAGTAGTCTTTAACTTGGCTTAAGCAAAAGAGGAAATTAGCATCTGCTATGTATAAATCTCTCAAAAAATATTCCTTTTTTGCCTTCATGAGTGAACAGCCTGTCCTGGACTCCTTCTCATCTACTTCTCGTTGGAATAAACAATTTAGCTCCCTTCTTTGCATGCCAGCAAGGAACCCAGGAACATAAAGGGGTGTTGGTGGATACCCAAATCTCCTTCTGATATTAGATAGGATGTGGCTAGCACACCCACTTTTAACTTAGTATCTTGGAGACACTCTCATAATAAAAACATTATGAAATGTCTTACTGGAGACCTTTGGCGGTTTACTAAAGCAAAGGAAGGATTCCACAAAGCCTATTCTTCTCTTGCATTTTCTCAACAATTTTCCTTCAATGCAATGATTTATAGGTTTTGCTACATTCATGGATGCTGCCTGAACTGCAAAAGATACTTACAACCCACACCTCCTTGTACTACTAAAGCTTTGGAGAATTTAAAATGCATCTTCATCTCAGTTAAACTGGATGAAGAGTGACACGCATGAGAATGTATGAAAATGTAAGCTTTGAATTTTTTCTAATTACCTAGGAAGGTATGTCTCTGCTAAGAGCAGCCCCAAACAGACTTCCTTGATGTACGGAGAGCAAAGCTTGCCAGAATGGCTGCCCTCACAGCTGGAGCTCTGTCCCCTAACATCTGGAACCTCCTTAAGCCTGGCCCTGTATTGCCAGGGAAGTCTGTGGGAAACAGACTGCACAGATTGTCACTTAGCTCTGGGGATCACTAATGTATAGGTTCTAAAATGTCTTGTTCTGCTCCATCTTATGTAATTTTGAACCTATATATAATCGTGTTGATAAAATTGTGTGCACACTACATAGTTTGTACTGCCATGCATGAATCAGCTTCTCTGAGGCACAATAGTGAGTTTTCACATGCAGAAGCCATTTTTTTTAAAAAAGCTAAGTAGAAGAAACAGCTGCTAAACATGCATACCAGTTAGATGAGAGAAGTATTAACTTAATTGCTAATGTAATTTATCAACATTCTGCCCTTTGCTTTAAGCATGTTGCCACAGAACTTTTCTCTTGGTACTTGCTCTCCTCTGCAGATGTTAGCATGTGGCTGCGTCTGTTTATGTCATTTTTAGGTATTTCTGAGCCCTAAAGACCTCTTTTTGTTTCCTCTTTTGTCGGGTAGTTGTTCTAATTTCGAGTGAGCTGAACTGCAATTGTAATGAATTTACCAAGAACCTGCTAAAAAGATGTCAAAAAATCTTATCTAACCTAGGATCAGAAACTGTGAAAACAGGACTGCAGAAAAATATTTATGCTTGGTATTGCACATTAACCCCATACATCTCCTCTGGGACCTCCCAGCACACGTTGCTCTCGACTGCTGGCGCCAAGAAGTTAAGAGGTCTGCATGTATGTTGCAATCAATTCAGAAGCTGGGTAACATTGAACGGTTGGAACAGGCTTCCGCCCCTAGTGTGAATGGACTCAAACTTAGTTTAGTTATGAAAGTCAAACTAACTGATGGTATACAGTAAATAAATAACTCCCCAGCTCATTCTCAAACAGTGAAAAGCTAAACATTTGTACTAAATAAAGAAAAAGGAAAAAAAAGAGGCACAAGCCTATAAACCAAAGAAAGTAATTCTGTCTCTTTTCACAGGTTCCACAAACTTGCCTTGCACCACCGTAACGCTCAGTATGGGACAGAAAACCCCTCCTTCCCTTTCTGCCAAGAGTGAAGATTACATAGCTATCTGAAAGAAAGTACAAAGAGACTGAAGATGAAAAAATACAAGTTCTTACCTTGGGCAGGATCAGGTGGGCCGAACTCCAAAGAATATCTCAGAATGAAGTTGTTATTCCATACATACAGCTGGTTGTCTCTGGGATTGTAATCCACTGCAGCAATGTACTGGTACTGGTTGGGGAAAGGAATGTCCACGTGCTCGCCCCTGCTTAGCCTGGTGTTGTAGATGTAATCAATGGTGTTCTTGCCAGTCTCACTCTCGTTGTCCTGATACACCGACCGCACTACGTACAGGACACCACAGATCATGAAAGCATTTGATGCCGCTCGTTTGTCGTATGTCGTTTCCCAGGTGGCTTCAAAGCGCAGGGTGTAGGGGTTCAGCTGGCTAATTACTATCATCCCGTTGTTTTGTTCTGTAGCATAAATCACCCATAAGCCATTTTCATCAACTGCCAAGTCAATATCAGTCTTTCCTCCCCATCGGTAGGGAGAGGTGTCATGGTAATTAGCATAATTGATTATGGCCTCTCCACTCTTAATTCTAGTCCTCAAGTCAAATTTTACTATGTTCCTGGTTCTTTCCTTGTTGAAAAAGACAGCCCCATCATATACTACAAATCCAGTACCATCCACTCGATTCGGGAGTTTATATGTTGTCTGCTGGCGTCCGTTTTGGAAGTCCTCCAAAGAAGCATATTCTATCAAAGTATCAGTGCGGTATGGAGTCCATGGCATGAAGTATATTTTATCTGCAGCCTGGAGAGGATCTTTGCACCACGCACCTGCTTTTTGTTCAGCTTCATATAAATACGGTGAGTCCACAATTGCTTTCAACGTCCCCGGGCAAACAAAAACTAACAGTCACAGAGAGAAGTAAGACAAGAATTATGTCAAATTGAGACTGTCTCATAATAAAAGGAAATAAAGCAAGAAAAAAAAAAAAAGAAAAAAAGGATAGGTAAATCATAATGACTGTGTCAGGAAGAAAAAAAATCAATTTAATTGGCACTAGATTATACCTTATGTTATAATTAATGCAATTATCACCCTTTATCATCCACTTTTCTTAAAGTTACCATGTTCTTGCTGTACCAGTATGGAAAGTGGATGGGAACTGTTTTCACTAGTACAGACCAAGGCTCAATGGCATACACAGACAGCTGAAAATGTAGAGCTACTCTTGCATTTTCGTCTTAGACTTTTAGTGAGTACGCATTAACGCTCCAGAGCTTTTAACTGGTGTGCAGCAGTGCGCTAGGTCATTTCAGTCCAAAAAAAATCACTCGACTTGTATAGAACTTTAAGAAGTGGTGAGGCTGAAAAAGGAGCTGCCTCGATTAAAAATAAAGGAACAAAACAAATCATCAGGTATATAGAGAGAGCAATTAGGAGCAGAGAAAACAAAACACAACCAAAGCAATGAATGAAACAGACCAGGAAACCCTGTAACCATGGCATGCTATGGAGAGGGTTCTGGAAGCCAGGCAAGATGACACTTGATTAACAAGAATTTACCGAAGGGTGAGAGAAAGAGGGAAAGAAAGACAAAGAGAAAGGGAGAGAAAAAAGCAAGGGAGTCTTCCCTCCAGCCCAAGTATTTCAGACACTATACCCCGCCACCTACTTTAAGCAGCCAAGTCACTTTATTGCAAACAGTCGACTTCTTTATGAGGTGTACTTATGAGATCCTGCTGATTATCATAATATAAGAGTGTTGTGGGGAGGGGAAGGGAAGAGGTTAACATCCATAAGGCACATAACAAGGAGCTGGGGTTTGGACTGTATACGTTATTTACCTTTTTGCTCCACTTCTATTTTAAGCATCGGAAGAAAAATAAAAAAGTGCAAGGAAAAAAGAAAGAAGATTAACATAAATTGACTATTAATCTAAAGATTAAATCAGTAACAGATGCTAAATATAGGGAGAATAAGAACTGCACTATATTGGATAAAGAGAAACAGACAACAGGAAAACCTAGCAGGAGAGAGATTCTACGGTTACACAAGTGAACATGGATCAATCATTTTAATAGATTAAGGAGGCAATACAGATATGTTGGCATGTAGTTTCACTTAGTGAACCTGCATAAATAATGAATTACTCTACTAATGCACACTATACACACTCTTCTTCTCAAAGCATAATGCTATCAAGTTGTTTTTTATGACACATTAATTTATCATATATGTGCAAATGCACATATACATACAAATTAGATAATTATAAATCCAAAATGTAGCATATTAATAATATTGGTTCGTATGTGTGATCATTACACTTCCTCCGTCTTTTCCCCAGACATCCCTCTGCTTTATTAATTGTATTGGTTTGTATGTGTGATTATTACACTTTCTTCATTTTTGCCCCAGACATCCCTCTGCTTTTCTTTTTTGTAAAGAAAGCAGCTCACATCCTTTAGCTCTCCTTAGGCTTCATTTTACTTTTTTTCCTGAATGTTAATCTTCAGAAAGTTTGCCACTTCTTAGTCTGTAACTGCAAAATCAGACTAGAAGCAATAAGCAAAAAACATCTAGAAAAAAGAAGCAAAAGCATGGTAAGCAAGAGGAAAAGAAAGGAAAAAATAACACTGAGCGCATTCAGATACTCTCCAGCATCACTGATTAAGCCCGAAACAGCAAGCTAGTATGCAAGGACAGTCATCAAAAGCGTTAAAAGCAAATTTCTACCCACCGCCACCATATGTGGGAAATTTAAACTGAATCTGATTAACAAAGTGGTATTACTATAGCAATTTTTCCCCAAGGAAGTTTTAAGGAACACATTACAGAAAGACGTATAGCTAAAGTCCACCTAGTAAACAGTTTTTCAATAATTATTTGCAATAAACTTTATTTCTTATACTCCGCAGCTTTTGAAATATGCTCCCTCAGTTTCATAAAATTACCTGGAAAATGACAGATGTATCAATCAGTGTAACAGTAGCTGCTGATACCAAGGAAGTGTATCAAAACTACTTGCACAGCTATTTCATTTCTAGTATTACAGCATTATCCAGAAGAATGGATTTGCATGTTCCATATAAAGTTTTGGATTTTCAGTTTCATTTAACAAAATTACATGATTATTTTGACAGAATGCTATTGGCTGAACTGATCTAGTGTTTCTTCAGGGAACAATTCCAAAACTTTATGGGCCAGTTCGAGGGGGTCAACGTTCTCAAAATGAGCAGTAGTTTTCCCACCTTCTGCTAATTTATACAGTTTTAGGTAAACGAGTTTTTCTGCAATTTCTAATTCTTGAATTATCCAAGTAAACAGAAAACGTATTCTGAGGTGGATTCCTGGGTTTCACCATCAGTGTTTATGACTTTCAAGATTATTCTGTCTGTGAACTTCAACGTGTGAGTTTACTCCTTAACAAAGAACAATATTAATACTGTACCTGCTTAGAATTAGTACTAGAGAAGGAGAGAGGGAAAATGATAGGGATAACTAAAATCATTACTGGCATGTTTGCTGTATACGCATTGGTGTACAGCTGTACATTTTTCAGGGACAGATGGGCTTATTGAAATAAACAAATGCTGTAACGTCCAATCAATACAGACAGACAGAGAATAAAACACTTTAAAACATTTTCTATTGAATTCCTGAATCTCAAATAGGCTTAAAATAAAAATGCGCAGATGTACAAAATGGTACTTTTGATGTTCTTCTTTGTAAAAGGGCTGACTTCTGTTATGCAGTCAAAGTGTCAACATACATTGTGCAGCATAATTGAGAGAAATGTTAAGTGTGGAACTCTCCCAACTCTCCATTTCTTTGTATTATAATCAGTAACACTCTTTATATTAGGACAAAACAATGCCCATTTGTCTCAAATTTTAGGTCTGTTGGAAATCCACATTAGTAACTCCCAGAGATTTGTTTTGTTTTGTTTTTTGTTTGCTAAAGAGGATTAGAAAAACATCAGCGACAGGTCTCCACTTTGAGATGTGGAAATGGAAGCTTTTTGTTACATATTTTCTTATGAGGGCAATGAATTCAGAACCCAGAGAAAGCTTAATTGCTATGTAGCAAAGCAGCTATGTATTTCTGGAAGCCAGCAAGGCATAGAGGAACTCATAAACTGCATTTTGTACAAGGGTGACACCAACTCCAACCTGTAAGGACTCACAACTTTTACCCCAAAACGTGGTGTGATTGTGATTTGTAATCTCTCATAGACTGAAAGGCATCACAGTGAGACAACAGCAAATTTTGCAGTCTTGTATAACTGAAGATGAAGTTCAGAAAAAGTAAGAACCACAACTGAACTTTGGTTAGAAATGCTGGAATGACTTAAAACCCCTTTTCCTAGACCCACAGAAACCTATCCCACCTTCCTAACAAGTCTCTTATGCTGGGGGCAGCTGCTATTTGCAAACCTAATGATTTCAGTCCTTCCGTATGTTTAGACATGGAGCACTGGAACAAGTAAGGGAGAAAAAATTAGACTTGATAACGAGTTTACAGGCATCAAGAAAATAGACTTGAAGATATACCAAGATAGGCTTTGTGGGCCAAGGAAGAAAGATGGTCAACAATCAAAACTGCTACTGAAGCACAATGTGGTTTGAAATCAATCATCAAAACTTATTGTAGCAACTGGCAATGTTTCTGATGACTGCTGGTACTGATAGGTGATGCCTCTTACAGTTCTGGAATTGGGCATAGTGTCACCATTGTGCATACTGCAGCTGAAAAACTCCAAAACTTACAGACTTTGAAAAACAAGAAGTATCCAGAATCCTGAGTTATGACAGATGCAGAATTATGTAATTCAGAGGGTAGGCCAGTGCAATTGACAGTAAACAAAAACAAACATTTTAAAAGTAGAATAACTACATGTTAGAGTACAGGGTAGGCCGCGCTGTGGCACTATACTTCTGAAAACTGGAAAAGAAAAAAAGATTCCTGTAGATAGCAATACCCAATCGGTAGAACATATCCACACTTCTCTTCCTAAAACAGCATAAAAAATCACATTTGAACATTATTTGCATTATACATTTTCTCTATGAGCTAGCCTACTGGAACTGGAAATGTAACCTCTTGTCATCTGACTGAACTCATGGTTTGGAATCAGATGCACTGCCTTCTTTCTGAGAACTTGGGAATGAAAACAGTGCTAAAGTAAAAGTGATATTTGTGGAACAAAACTTTGGTTAGATTGGGGTAAGACATCACTCCTCAAAAGTGGCACAAGAAGAATGGTTACAACAAGCCACCAATACTACACACAGGAGGAATGGTACTAGGATTCACTGTATGCAGTAGGCTTCCAATCCTACAAATGGTACAGAAAAAAAAAATAAAAATCAGCAACAACCATTCCACAATGACACAGAAGAACTGAAGAAAAAACAGATGATCTGTGTTTGGTCTTTAACAGTGAATGTTCAATATGGTGAAGCAGTACAGAGCAGTACTTTGGTTTAAGAAGTCTATATTTTAAAATTGTGCAGGAATCAGCATGGACAGTTTTGATATAGCTTTGCTTATGCCAGAATTAATTCCTTCCATTTTTGATATATACTGTCACCAGAGTGTTTTTGCATCTCAGACTTGGCCTGTTTCCTGTACCAACAGAAGAATGTGACTTTGGTTAAGGACTACTGTAGATCAAGAAATTCACACTTAACAATAACTTAGGGGAATCATCAGTGCACTGCTCAGATTCCACTGCAAACACAGCTATTTGTTGAGTTATGCAACGAGGGAGAAGTCACTGCAAAGAATAACCTTACAAGAAAGCAAAACCAGTTAAAAGTGTTGACTCTGCAGAACTCTTAGAAACATGCATACATGTCAATGAAAAAAAAAAAAAGCATTAATTATTTCAAGGAAATAAGCATGTCTAAAACTAGTGAATTCCGGCATTAGAAAGAATATTGCACAAAACTGCTTAAGTAGCCATAATTTCAATTTTTTTCGACCTCCACATGATTTCAGTATTTACTTTGTTTGCAGTAAAAATTCTGTTTTGGCAGCTGATTCATATCTTCTCTTTACATATAAAAATGAACATTTCTGAACCAAGCCTTAGTAATTTATTGATCAGTTATTCAGTCTGAATCTGCATTCGTTATGAACAGGCCCCTGAAGCACAAAGTCCTCTTACAATGTCCCCCAACTGGGCCATTTGCCTCGGAGTGTCAGTGTTGGCTTTGGCTGTGCACCCGAAGTCACCACAACAGCAGGTAGCCTTTCAAGTAGATCATGATTAAAACTGAAGTCAATTCCTGCTTTAGAAGTCTGTGAGCCAAGCCAATTTGTCAGCAACTGGTAGCGGGCAAAAGTACAAATTTCTATCTGGCCTATTGAATAGCTAATTTGAGTTTGTTTTCTGGAAAAACAGTAGCCTTAAAAGCCAAACACTTAAGAACACAGACAGACACTTGGCCAGCATCACATCATGGCTTCCTTCCACACTTCGTGAAGCTAATTGGAGGCCCTAGTCTGCTAGTGCTCTGCATGCATAATGGGTCCGTGGGCCATAACATATGCTGCTTTTCTATGTAACAGAACTCCAGCTTTAATTGTGAGGGCCAGAGGAAGTGAGAAAGGATAAAAAAGATTATACTTACTGTAAGGAACACATTCATACTGAACTTCTAGATATTTGTAAGTTCCAGGACACGGATCAGGAAACACATCTGACCCAGTAACTACTATACACTGTGTTCGGTTGTTGCACCTGTAATGGGAAAAAACGAAAGCAAATTAATTTAAATTAGATTTAATTTGCAAGTTCATACTGAAGTATTATATGCAGAGCTAACTTGTTTCACACTTGGGCAGTCCTATCCAGAAGACAGCAAAGTTATATATTACTAGATCGATTAAAGTCCATTAACAAGACTTCAATAGAACATTTCAGTTCAGGCTTTATACTTCTATAAATCTTGGAGACTGATGTTATCTTAAGTGTCACTCATTCCCAATGGTATAGATAGCTATCCAAAATATATACAGATTTGATATTACTGTTAAATAAAACCAAATCAAAATGCAAAGATACTACCAAAAAAAAAAAAAAAAAAACACCAAAAAAAAAAACAAACACCCAAACCAAACCAAAAAAACCCAAAACAACAACAACAACAAAAACACCACGTAATTTTTAGTATTATACCATAACACAAATGAGTGATTCCTTCCATCTTTAGAGACACACATACTGATGAATGGTTTTACATTTTTGTTCTGATTCAAGGAGGTTATGATTTTGGTTGGAGGAGTTATTGCAGACAAAGAGTACTGGCATTTCCATTTTAATTATTTTAGAAGCAATTGGTTGACTCTAAGCTCCCTCTTTTAGGTTACAGGAATAGGTAAAGAATGACTGTATGAGTAAATAAGAAAAACAGTTTAAGAGAACAAATGCAAGAAAATTAATTAAAATGTCTTTTAGAGGAGACTAAATACTGAAACATATAGACAATTTGCTTAACAATGGAAGCCAATGGATTTTGATATAAAGAACTTCATAATGATGCCTCTGACCATAAAGATCTAATGAATTTAACGGCTTATGAAGCTTTCTTAATAATAACAACAACAATAATAACAATAACAATAACAATAATAATAGATTTTAGACTACTATCCATTTTTCCAGGGGGGGTTAGAATAAAAGCTAGGAAGTTAAAAATAGAAGAACAATGACCTAACCCTGAAGGGACGATCAAAAGTAATACAGAAAAAAATACTCAGAAGGAAGTGACAGAACAAAAATTAAGAGGTCGGGGACATTGGTGACTGGAAGAAAAAGAACTTACCTGATCTTTTGAAGGGTTAGTTTTGTTTGTCAGCAAACTGAATAACAGAAGTCTGAACTTAAGTAATACTCTAGCCTTTGACTCTAGTTGTACATCAGCTTCTCTATTGCACTACTACTTCCTACACTCCCTGAATGCCACATTGCAAGCTAAAATAACCTGTCTTGTATCAACAGCTTTCCGCAGGTGTAGACTGCTAACAGGTATAAGGATAATTCACACTACCCCATAAAAGGTGGAATAAGCTCATTTGAAAAACTTCAATATAAATCACTTTCCCTTTTATGTACTAATCAAAGTAGCACAGAGCTGGTCAGTACATACTCTACCTCTTGCCTAGCAAATTTAGTAACAGCAGCTCTTCTGACTTGATCAGTTAACTCTTTTCTTTTTCCTTTGCTTTTTAAGCTATTTCTAGCCTCATAAGGGTCCTAGTTGTGGAACTTACTGGAAATAGCCAGTGATTCCTGTACATATGCACAACCATGGATACAGATAGATGGTGAGGAAGGTTCCTGTACATCTGTCGCACACGAAATGCTGCAACACTCCCAACAACTACAGTTCAGTGCAACAGCTTGTGGATTGTATTAGGAAGTCTGGAATGAGCCATCCAGTGGTTTTGAGACCTATGCAAGTGATGAAATATGCATCCAGCATGTAGAGCAAATCATTGTACTGAGTCTGTAATACTGAAAGCATCCAATACAGACATTTTTTTCCTACTCACATGAAGGTCAAAGTGATGCTTTTTGTGTGTTGAATAGGAGGGGGCTGTACAGCCAGAAGGCAATATGGCCAAAAACCATCAAAAGGTATCTGTGTTCTAAGTCCTGTGTGTATTTTTTTATGCCTCACACCTCAGACTAGACTATCAGGATAAGAAAACCTCAGATGTAATATTTTGTAATTAATTTCTTTACATTTCTTTCTGTTGCTTAGGTGAAAACCTTAGGCTGAAGGCAAAATAATTGCAACAAAAAGACTTTCAGTTCTGCATCATTCAGTATTACGGTTTCCACAGCTTTGATCTGTATGATAATGGTTTCAGTTGAGCTTCTTTAAGACAAAAACCTCTGAATTCTGTCTGGTATTTTGAACAAAAGATACTCCACTCTCCATAAAATAGCACTGAACAGAAGATTAACCTACATGGCTACAGGCTGTCAAAGCTACCGCATCACTGCCACAGCAGAGCTTCATCATTTTGAGAAACCTTTACTCTCAGACTTATTATGCCCACTGAAGAGGATATTATACTGCCACAGCCTTCAACTCAATCCTGTGGCTTGTTTTCATACCTTTCTGTAATGGGCAAGCCCTGTGTGTGACCACTTCACTGAATTCTCCAAAACAAGACTCTAGGGGAAATAAGGTTCCTGGAAATTTGCAAAATCAGGAAAAAAAAAAAATAAAAAATCCAAACTGCAAAAATGTTAGCTGGAAAATAACTTGAAGGCTCTCATGCATTTTAACCAACATTATTTTTTCTACACAATACATGGTTAGTTTGGTCCATCTATTCAAGCTCTTTTAGAATTGTTCCAGCTGAAAACATTATACAACCCAGCTCTAATTTCTGCAAGTTTAAGAAGTCAAAGCACAAATGCTGTAGTATCTCAGTGTCTGTAATCTAGTGTTTTAAGTTTTCTCTAAGTTTTAAGCACCATTTAAGTGTTCTGTAATCCAGTTAACTGCATATTTCCCTAGCTTATGTTAAGATATGCAAATCCTCAGGTTTTTAAGTACAATCTTAAAATTTGCATCACCTCACACCAAGAAATGTCTTCACACTGAAGAAATGCACAACATTCTCAAAGATTTACGATACAATACTTTGTCACTTACAAGGAAATAAAAAAGATCTGCAAAGAACTCTATACAAATGCTTTAACAGTTGATTTAGGAAAGGTAATATGAATTAAATCTGAAACACTAGTTAAGAAAAGACTAAATGTAGCACTGGAGGAAAGATAATTCAGATGCCTGTGTTAGCAGCAGCAAGAGGGGAAATGCAGAAGTAACCTTATTCTCATAAACACAAGGAGCAATTGTGTATTTTAACACTCCTTTCTGCAGTACTTCAGTATGAAAGAAGAAAGGTTACATTTTCATAATAGAGATGCATCATTTAGAATAATCTAAAAATCAAATGGAGTGTTTAATTAACAGTTACAGTACAATGTCTGAACTCCTTTCACCTCAGGAAGAAGACTGTAGAAATGAGGAATGGCCCTCTCATATTTCAGATGAATGCAGAAAAAAAGGAAAGTGAAGCAGCTCCAGCAGACCTCTTAGCAAGTATCTTCTGCTCATGACGTAGCCATGTCCCTGCTGCATCCACCCCTTTCTGTGCTCAGCTTTAAGGACCACTGTACCTTCCATTATAATCTGTTTGCGTTTCAACACTGATCTTGACTTGCACAATTTCAAAAAGACTGCTTTTGCTCTTTTTTTGTTATCTTATGCTCATTATTGTACTTTTCCACATGCAATGTATGGAGCTGGTTTTCCATGTGCAATCTACTGTGTGAGGTGTTTTAATCAATAATCTTGTTCTGCTGATTAAGCAGGGGCTTCTGTTTTGCCAAGATAACATTAGTTTCTCCTGTCATGCTCCAAACACCATTGGGAATCTTCAGCAGATCACTAGATATGCTACAATAAAGCTTTGGTACATTCTCTTTTCTTTCTTAAATTACTTCTTCACTGTCCTATCATTCCCCCGTCACCGCTGGCACTGCATTATTATTATTATTATAGCTCCCCTGAAACTTGCACTAGAGCTATGTCTCCAGGCCACAGGATGCCATTTTCAATTGAAGCTTCTCCTTGAAAATATAAATTAAGAAAATTTCATTATCTCCTGCCAAGGGCCATTATTCACCACTGTTCTAAGGCAGATTAAAAATGCAAAATCTATGGACTTGAACAAATACTACAGCATTAAAATGAATGCCACATTAAATCATGACTGGACCCGAAACTGGAGTACTGGAATCTGAGAAGCAGATTCTGGAAAGACATTAACATTACACGGATCAAACATACTGACTGAAGAAAGAGATCATCTATAAGGGCAAGTCACATTGGTCATGTAAAGATGCACAGAGGTCCTTTTAAAGTGGTCTGCAAAGTCAGGAAATAATGTCCACAGTGCAATTTAGCCTTCAAATGGTTTTGTTTTGCATAAGTAACTTTGAAAAAGACAGTCAACATAAAAGAAATAATAATGTTATCTTGAAAAGACTATGAGTTCATGTCTAGTCAGAAACGGGCTATCAGAATAATTCTGAGTATTCCTAATGCTACATTTCTGTGCACACAGTGTTTTGTTTTGTTCTCTAAGGTGTAACTGGTAAACACAGGAAACATTCATTTGTACTTAACTTTAAAAATAAATCTTAAAAGATGCAGTATAAAGCCATGTCTAATAAATAAAATTAATAACACTGTCAATACATAAAAAATTATCTTGGTATATTTTGAAACTTTTAAGTCAGACCTGACAATATTTCTCTTCCAGCAATTGATTAAATACTTAAAAGCTAACATGATGACATGTTCCTGCTTATTGCCTCCAGCAACCTGCTTAAACACCACTTGAAGCACGTAAACTGAGTTGTAGCACCACATACTCCATATGGTCTTCTTGTTTCTTATTCACTCTGGGTGAGCTGTAGTTTAAGTAAAAAGAGATGCGAATGTGGGATGACTACAGTTCTGGTAATGACTTTTAACAGCAGCATATTTTAAACTAAAGAATTCCCGAGCCTCTTCACTTGGAGTAAATGGCTGTCTTTTACATAAGTATTTCCAACAGTCTATAAGGGCCAGTGAGTTGAGCTTCAGCTTGGGTATGTGTATCCACTAGACCTCCACTCCTGTTATTAAACTCAAAGTTACATATATATGAAGAATTCACATACTACTCAAATGCTACACTTTATTAATTTGGTCTTAGAAAATATGTACAAAACTTACATGTAAAATAGCCAGAAAACAGAGTTTTAATTTTAGGGGTGTACAGATACATACATATGCAACCACATGTACTTCAGTAGATAAAAATAAATAAAGGAATGTATTTAAATTGAGTGTTAAATTCATCTCACAAGAAATACCTTACTACATACTGAAACCTAATAAATTAGCAAAAAAACCTCCCAACCTAAGAAAAAGCTACCTGCTAAAGAAACAACAATAAAAAAACCCAAACAATAAACCAGCCTTGCTATAAAGCCCTGATTTGAAGCAGCAATGGCTGACCACCACTGAAACATCCTAAATGCAACAGCAACTGCAGCAGCAGCACAACCTCACCCACACACCAAGAGTGAGCACACACATCCCCTACAGAGCTATGCTTCCTTGAAAGACAGACATGTAACCCTGCAACTGGTTTTTAAAAAGCCTAGGATCCCATACTGGCAGTTTTGTTGCTCATGCATAAGATTTTCTAAAAAACATTTTAATGTTAGAATCCCTAAAAAAATAATAGGAGAAGGAGCCTGCAAAAAAATAGCACCCATTTTAACTAGCTCAAAGGAAAAACAGATTTAGTGTGCTGTGGTGGTACTTTTCATAATTTAAGGAAAAAAAAACGGGCAATACATGAGCAAGTATGAAAACAAAAATTGGTGATATGAATTATGTCTAAATATTGGAAATCTTCCTGTGACTGCTAAAGCAGTAAGGCATGCATGAAAATGGTTTGAAAATTCACAACCCAACCTTTCTATTTTATATGCAACTAGCAACATAATCACTACAGCAATAAAACAGGTGGCTTCTGATTCAAAATATTTCAGGGAAAAAAACCTAAGAAAAATAGTTTCTACTTTCTTTTTCAGTAACATACTGATGATGTTGAATCTTCCTAATTACTAAGTAAGCACAACACAAGGAAGCTAAACAGTATATAAAGTATTGTAGAAGAACATGCACCATCGTGTGGTTTCTGTTTGCCCAGTAGGCACACAAGAACATTTGTGTTTCTTTTTACAATATAATATTACGAAAGTCTAGGAGTACACATGAAGGATGAAAACTCCATAAAACATAACAGAAAACATGCAACTCTCACAGGCCCTTTCTAAGGATTACCCAGTTTGATTCATTACCAATGAACGTCTTTCAGAATTGTATGGAAAAGTAATTTAACAAATTATTTCTTGCTTTCAACATCTTACAATTTTAATACATTTAGTTATGACCCATTTGCCTTTAGTATTCGTGTTCTCTAAGTTCAAAGCAGTGCTATTAAGAAGATGGATCTTTTCACTTACTCACATTTAAGCTATCAGAGATATTTTTTCTTGTCATGATTAATTCTTTTTCCAGTACTTTGTTTATTGGTATAAATGCTATTGCTATGGGGTCATTACCTAATCTGAAACTGAAGCATCAGATAATATAGGAAGGGGGAAAAAAGAAAAGGAAACATAGATTCCAATAGAATACATAAATCCTGCCTTCTATGGTAATTTTTAAGGTGCTTCATAATCCCATCCATCTCTCTACTTTCTACCACATTTGTGAATGGCCTATTAGAACTACCAGAGGACCTACCTTTGAAGATCTGACTGTACAGCAAGGACAGGAAAAGTAGATACCAAAAAAAAGATGCAATGAGATGTACAAATTTAACAGCCTGGTGAGGTTTGCCAGCCAGACTCAAACCTTGTAACATTATGAAGCAGAAGAGACTGCTTTTTAGAGAAAATGTTACCAATGCAGCAACCCCACCCGCGGGAGAAGAAATTTCAATAAAGACAAAGTCATATGCATAATCTTGTAGTATTATTTATGTGTGCATATTTGCAAGCAAAATGCAGCACAGGATTACAGGCAGTGTATGTCTTAGTACACCAACTAAGCCAAGCAGATCCGCACTGCTGAAAAGTAATCAGTTCAAAAGATCTAATTAAATGTTTCACCATTTAGACAAAATAAATAGCCTGCAGCTATGCTTATCTACTAATGAAAACTTCAGAAGTGCACCATCATAATATGTGAGCAATTTACACAGATTATTCACACTGAGTGAGCATGAGTGCAGCATCACTCCTTCTGGGTTGAGCAGGTTTCAGAGGAGAAATATAGGCTTGGATGATAATATCAGGGCTTTAGGAAGTGGTGTTTATTTCTGAGGCACAGTGATAGAGCAGAGCACATAGAAAACCCAAGTGAAAATCCTGAAGCACAGTGTCTGATCCTTAGGCATAATGCTGCAACAGACTTGAAGGAAAAGAGAGTCCTAGGTAGAGAGCATGGGATAAGAGTAAAAAAAAAAAATATATCTTAAAAACTCTTTTATGTAGTGCTGTTGATCTTTTTTATCCACAGCTTGGCTTTCAGCATATTCATAATGTAGTTAAAAGCTATGTAATTTAAGACAGCTTCTGAGTCATTATTAAACGAGTAACTTGAAAAATTACAGTATTGAAAACCTTTGTACCTTTATCCTTCATACTAATTTTCACAGATCTTATATAAATTTTAAAAATCACCCACTTCAATTACTAAAATAAGGTATTTCAAATGACAAACGCTATTTGTTACTACACCTTCTGAAATGTAGAAGCCTTGGTGCAATTTACTGTGCATTCTCTGACTGGACCTCCAGGTCAATGCAAATTCAGCTCTACTCACTATTGGTCTCCTGAGTTTAACACAACTCTTCCTGTTTGCAGAAATGCATATTCAACATAAATGTATCTTAGCTCTAACAGGAAAGTAAAACTTTTTTACAAAATTGTTTGCCAAAGCAACATGATTTTGTTCATAGACTCCTTTGGTTTTCCTCAATAGGATGAAGATCATTTCAAATGGAGAGTGTGGTGGGGCCAACCCTAACTGAACTTTAACACACCCATTCCCCTTGAATAATTAAAAATATTATATCCTGTATCAATTAGGAGCAATTATTTATAAAAATGTTCATCTATTACATTTTGCATACAGAAAAACAATCACGATTTTAACAAGGGAAATGGGAAATCGCTACGGGATGTCCTACTTAGGTTAAATTAGTAAGAAACTTGTTACCAGACAATATAAAAAATAAACCATAATAAGACGTGACCTTGCAGAACCTTGGAGCCAATCTGTGATTTTTTTCCCCCTGTCACCCTTCCTAATTATCTGCAAAGTTACAGACCCTTTTGTGGCAGGTTATTTTTCTGTGAATAGTGAGGAGGTTTGGGCTCCTAAATATTTAATTAGTCTTCTGATATGAGAATTGTTGCACATGCCAACTGCTTCGATTTTCAAACTGTGTTCATCCTAATTATGTTCAGATTTAGATTGGTCATCCCAAACCTCTCACTCTTGTAATTATTTACTCCTTAAAGATCATTCAGTGGAGAAATGTTTTTCACCCTTATGGCTCTTTCTTTCCACAAATGGCTTTTCTGGTCCGTTAATTACCCACTCAGTGGATTAGAGTTTGTAATAATGCAAGAGATCTGCATGTAAGATGAGTTTTACAGGGTGAAAAAAAATAAATTGTTTTTTTGTAAACTTGCCTCGGGGAATTTCCCCTTTTTGGGTTATAATTCTCATCAACAGAGGCTGTGTGCCCACCACTGCATATTTACCAATTCCACAGGGCTACACAGTGACTCATTTCTACAGCTCAATAGAACTCAAAGCAAAATGCTGAGCAAGAGGCCAAAAGACAACTTGGTTATTTTACAAGATTTCTAAAAGCACAATCTGCTAGCAAGACGGTACACCATTTTTTCTCTTAATTTTTAATGTGCATTTCAAGGCTTTATAGTAATATATATATAACCAACAACTAATAAAATTACAAATTTTCTTACTTTATCTGCTGATTTTTTCCAGAAGTACTGTGCCTTGGTAGGTCTTTAATCAACTCTACAACAGTGGTGTCATTTCCTATTAAAATATGTCTGAAAGCCCTCACTACAAATACTCTTTTCTTCTGAGAGGAATGCCTGTCACAAAAGCACAGTTATTCATTACCCACACTGGTGCCTGGACCTAATTATCATCTGGAAAGTTTGCAGAGCTTACAGGTACAGAACTTTCCCTGCAAAAGAATCCTACTCTAACTTGGAAAGCACAATCCCACTTCCCTCTTCATGACTTAAAATAAGAGATTCAGTTACCGATTTAAGTTGTGTACTTTTGAATTCTAGAACTTCCAGTTTTAAGGCCAACAAAGTTTAGGGGGATGCTTTTGTTTACATCTGCAAAAATCCTGTGTATTTTGCAGTTGGTTTTTATGCAAGTCGAGCAGAATCATCCTCGGTAAAAATGCATAAGAAAATTCACTGGCTTGACTCTGTCGATGCAAAGATAATCTTAAATTGTGTCAAAAATATTCATGATCTAATCCTTTTATCAAACTGTCTACCACTGAAGGAGTCTCATGTGCCTACACAATTAACAACCCCATGTTAGCCGTACATAATACTGCATTACATTTGATCCAAATCCTTTTCTATTGAAATAAGCACTGGGCTGACAGCAGGAAGTGGCTGATAAGAAAGCAACAAGTCATTGCTGATGGCATGCGTGATAACTGAGCACTAACTCATATGTGTTCTGTCTACAGCCCATTACTCAAAGTGCTCCTGTTTCAAATACAACTCTCCAGGAGGTGTTCTTTTGCTGTATCTGTCACAAAGCAGGAGAATTATCTAAGAAAGTTAAATACACAAAGTAAATTATGTTTTTCATACCCACCACTGGTGCTGGCACTAAAATAGTATATTGAAAGCAATGTCAGTGCTACTATACCCTAGATGAGAAAACACCTACAGCTTCACAAGTGTAACAGTACAGTTGAGTTCAATGCTATTAAGAAATTCAGTAAACAGGGAAAGGTTATGGGTTCAGAACTGTCTCGTTATTGCTTCGCTTACAACTCAGCCTAAATTAATGCACTGAATGGACAGAGGAAAAGGAACACAAAGCCTGAGTTACAGTGAAACAACCGTTTTACAGTGAGGGAAAAATGTGTAGTAAAAACTTTTCAAAATTGCTCCATCATACAGAAATATATCAGATACCAGAGAAGCAACGAAAAGTAACATTAAAGATCACAGATTACTACTAAGAAAGGAACATAAATGTCTTTGCAAATACTGTAAGACCCGTATCTTCCCAGATGAAATATTTTACAGCTCGGTGTCATTAAAAACTATTCAGTTTCTTCCTGTAAGGTGTCTGAACTATACGACTTTGATCAGAGAAGCTTACTCAATGACATGATTCTGCTCCCTAGTTTCTTTTAAAAATGTTGCAGGACCTGTTCTTGTGTGCATGTGTGCTCACAAACGACACAAGAAATCAAAATCCAAAGATTCTGATAGTTACTGTATTAATAATGAAAACCTGAGGAAAACCTGATTTTCAACAGTCAAACTGTAATAAAGACTCTGCTCTACAAATGCATTATAAAGCAGGTCTGACATGGAAAAATTCTACCTAAGAACCTTTCCTTCCATTGAAATGTCTACAGCAGGCTAAAAATCTACTGAATATTGAGTATTTGGTCCAAGTAACACTCCTAAGACTGCATTAACTTCACTGCAGTAACTTGCTTTACAGGCTCAGTTCATCATGACCTATAAAATGTTAGGCTGGAGTGCTTTAAATATCTGCTAACATCATGTGCAAGCCTGGGAGTACAAGGCACTGTGCTGTGAAGCGGCAAAGACAGTACTCTTCTGAGAAAGTAGCACACGCTCTTATGTCACTGATATAAACAGGGTAAGCATGCTAAATAATGTATGAAACAGGCAGTCAATCTTTATATAAAACAGGAATTCTAGTTGAATTCTTTGTTTGATTTTTTTTTTAACCACCGTGACATTAGTTTTTAAAATTGGTTCTTAAAAACCACAGAAGTTGACTCTGATGATAAATTAAAGAACATACACACAAATTTCTTTCATTCAGTTACATGAAAGCAAAACTACAAAGACCTTTTATTTGTGGCCATAGCAGTTTTGGTAATTATTGTTCTGCAATATGTAGAAAATAAAGTGCAAAGCAGGGAACTATCTGTGTCTTTCAGTAATCACGGCCGATTTATTAAGCAATTAGATCACAATTTTATTATTAGAGAGGAAGAAAAGAAATGCTGTAAAATACTGTTATGGCTTGTATCTCCTATCCTTAAACTCACCCTTGATAATGCCAAAAATGCCATGAATATGGCAACCCCTTTTCAGACTGCATAGCCTGGGCACAGGCAGAATCTGTGGGATTCACTAAGTTCTTTCTTGTTGAGTTCAACTAAAAAATTTAATTGAGCCACAAAGGGCAGAAGGTTTTTTTATTGTAAGTAGGAGACTATTCTGTGGCAGAAGGAAATTTCCAGATTATGAGATCTACTATCTTTCAATACTATATAGCTATGTTTTAATTTTCAAACCCATGTTACTATATTCCTTCCTCTGAATTAAACAGCTTCACTGTAACAATTTTTAAATTCTATTTCCTTTGTGTTACTAATGAAAACTTCCCACTTTCATCACATTTGTTGACTTTATAAAACTAAAAAGTACTCATAATTTACTTACATATAGTTAATTCATATTAATCTGTCCTAATTTATGATCTATGCCCTGCTGTGCCCATCTTCATGTACCTTTTCCATGTCAGTTCTGTTTACCAAGTGACATTCAACGGATTTCCTATAATGCAATGAACCTTAACAGGCAGCTTTTAATTGCCTTGCACAGGAAACCACATCACTATTAATTCCACAGTAACAGTATAAAATAAAACTATTGCTTCTCATACTCTAGAGCAATTAGACCTCTCGGCTATTTGGCTAACTCTGCTTCATGATACCCAGTGCAGTTAATTATATTTTTTGATGTTAATAGTCTCTGTCAGTTTCAAGCATAACTCCTCTTTGATGAATATTTAAATTATATTTGAATAAAAAAATAATCTTGGTTACATTTCATATTCAGCAGTCATCATGGCTTAATAAAGGTCTCCTCAGCAAGGGTTGAGATAAATGGCTATATGAACACATGTATAAAGTCCTAAATCAACTTACCAGATAACATGGTTGTTTTGGCTAAGTATTATAGAGGATGTATCGAGGTGGAAGGAATTATTACAATATTATTCTATACAAACTAAATTTGGCACAGTAATATGTAAGAAAATCAGAAGTTTTAAATAATAAAGTTCTGAGTGCAACTAAACCAGAACTTACGCTGATTAGACTAGAAAACTGAGAACTACACAAAATCTAAAAAAAATCATCCAAAAGAACACAACAGTCAACTGAGAGGTGTTGAAGGTTAAGCAATGATGTCAAGTTCTCAAAAACATTAGTATATTACTAGGAGCATTAATTACATGCCCAAAACATAAGAAATTATTAACTGCAGGTTAAAAAGTATGTACACCTAGTAGAGCCCATTTCAGAAATCAGAAAAAGAAACCAACAAAACAAACTAGAAAATCACAGGCTGAAGTATTTATTTTATTTGATGCTGAAATATATGAGAAAAAGAGTTTAATACTTAAGAAGTTATGCATACATATGTATAGTTACTTATATTTATTTACACCCACAAACTGCAAGGAAAGATTAATGAATGTGTATATAGCACTCTGCCACACAAGATATACACTGACTTAAGAAGAATATGATGGTGTTTTTGCCAATAATAAAGGAAAGAAAACAACCTAAATATAAGATATGAAAACACTAAATAAAATTCCAAGCTACAACCTGGTAAAATAATGAATCCAATCTTTTTTGAAGTAAACTAAATCTTAATTTTAAATGTCATTAGTTCATATCAATGATCTTTTTGTTGTTTTCTTTGTAGCTTGTCCAACGCTGTGATTACAGCAAGGCATATGAGTGTTATGTGCTTGCACATGTGTAATATTTCTTCTGCATAAAATAATAATAGAATGCACCACAAAAATATGATTAAGTACCACTGACAGGTATTTCACCTAACCTGACTGCTCAGAACCACGTATTATGAGGATTTGTATTAAATTTACTAAGTAATACCATGATGAAACAACTCCATTAATAAACTCCATTAATAAACTACCCTGGTTTTAATGAGTAAACCAGACATACTACTTTTGTATTAAGAATTAATGATAGCAAACATGCAGAGTACCAGATAAGGTTCTTCCCAGTCATAGGTGTTACTGAATTTTTTTCTGAAATAAAGCCAAAGACTACAGTACACTTCATGAATATTCTACGCTATGTGATTATGACTTGCTCATGAAAATAGGCTACCTGTACTTCTGCATTTTCATTTGAGCCCTGTGACTAACACACAGAAAGCAAACCAAACCAAACCAAAAATCAATCGGGCTGGTATTGTGAAAGCTCAGTTTAAAACCAGAGAATTTTAATCTTCTGCTATATTAAAATTCTCACGGGAGTGACTGCTGTACTAAGACCTAGGTCTATTTCAGATAAATAGAAGCCTTCACTTTTAAAGGATGCTTTAAAAAGATAACTAATGTTCCTAATCTTGTATGGGAAATGTTCTGTGAAGCAGTTGTCAGCAAGCTGAGACAGAAACTGCTGGCATGCCAAAGCAAAAGAAGGACCTCGTATGCGAGATAAGCATCGGTACCACAGCAATTCCAAGAGCACATCAGCCTGTGCTATCCTATCATCAACACTGCTGTTTCTCTGACACCAAAGAGACAGATACACAAGCTTTTAATGACCACAAAGTAGAAAAAGGCAATGTATATCTCTTACTCTGAAGACATTTTTCTCTATATAGTATCTTTAGCAAAGGGAGGCAATCTTTGGCTGCAGAAGTAAAAGCAAGGGACAAAACAAAGATAGCAGCAGGGGTCAGCAGAGCCCTTGTCTAAGCCTGGAAGACCCCCGAAGTGAAGTGCACCATTACCACAATCACAGTCATTTGTGAATGTCAGAGGGTAAAATCCTGCCCGTGAAAACTGTTCTAAGTCACATTAAGAAGCGCAAATCTGAAGCGTACCGCAGTTTAAACACTGAATCAACCGTGGGCCCTGTCTGAGGACGCTGCTCTTGAGGCACTACAATGCTTCTTTGGGGAAGTCTTGCTAAGACTCAAATTCAGCTCTGCAGTGACCCCCCAGCAGGTTTGGCTTTCTACAAGAAAAGATACCCTGTATGAGCTTTGCTTTTGGCTAAGACCTTTTCACTTCGATGAATGAGATTAATCAGTTACAGATTTACCCACTGTCCATCCATGCCTGGAGTCCAGTGTAAGATGTTCTTTATTCATTCACATTACAGAACAGACTAAACTTCTTCTCACTTGAAAGGACACTAATATAGTATGACAAGGTTTCTTCGGCAGACCTGACAAGCGGGAACAAGACAAAGAGTTTGAAACACGTGTCTTCACCAGAGGATTCATTTTGCTTTCTTTCAAATGCATCTCACTCTCATTTATATACAGGATTTTTCAAAATTATGTATTTGTTGGATGTAATAGGTGGAGCCAACAAAGAATTCCATTCTCCCTCTCTCCTATTGGGAAGGATTAACAACAAAAGTCTCAGGAGAAGGAATGGATATGTTGCTTCCTTCAGCTTTCCCTTGATCACTCTGTGGGGCAGAAGGCACTTTGCTTACCTTCTGAAGACCTTCCATTTAAGTGCAGCTGTCTTGCAGAGAGATGATGGATGATTAAGATGATGATCTTAAGATGAAGATGAACTAAGATGATTACTGTGTGAGACAAGTTCATGGTAACAAAAAACCAAGCATGAACTCTTTGCTGGTGCCATGATGGACACAGTATTGGAAGACACATCTGTAGCATGTGACTTAGACAGGACAGGATACAAACAATAGAAAAAAAAACCTCACAGCTGAAAAGGATTTATTCCTCCTTTAAATCTTTTACTTCTCTACAGCAATGTTTTAAAACGGAAGGGTATTTTTAAAATTACCATTACTCATGTCCATCTATTACAACCATCATGTTTTTATATTTATGCCTACATATTATAATGAAGCTTGCTTGGTCTGTGCATATTTAAAAAGCAAAATGCTACTGTTTACATATGTTTGGTGAAGATCACATAAAGCTGCAACTACAGTATAAATTGTAGATGAAAATAGAATTTCAAGGCCATTTCAGTGCAGGATTGATGTAACTTCCTTTCTGTTGTAAATTAGAACCAAACTGAATATGCTAACTGTGAGATTATGATTTTTAATGTGGATGTTTGCATGGTCTGCAAACTGTAGTTTTAAACAATTTTATTTTTCCTCTTTTTAATGATTGCAACTATGCTCTCTGTATCAGAACACTGATCAGAAGTTCTTACTTAAAAACTAGAGATATTTTATCCTTTATTAGGAAGGAAACAATGTTTTCTTTCTAAAGTTAACAATAATTTGGCTGTCAATGTTAAATGCTTTAATTTTCTGTCTAAGTAAATGATTCCATAGATTCATAGTTAATAGGTTGTATTTTCTTTAAATACAAAATGTTCTTTTCCTACAAACCCACTCATAGCTGTAACTGTAAATTACTCAAAAAATTAGGTGTACAGATTGGAACAGATCTGACATTTTTTCAACACTGGATTTCTCAAGATTTAAAATTATACTATTCAAAATTGCTATCTGCCACGCTATTCAAGTATTTATTTAAATACACAACAAAAAAATATCTAACAGTACTGTACTGGAATCACAAAGATAGTTGTGGTGTCTAACCAGCAAAATAATCAGCAAGTTTTCCTAAACAAGGAGTTTAGGACTTTGAAAAATGATTACTCCTAAAAAAAGCCTTCTTTAAATTCATAAGAGAAAGGTAGGTCCCAGCATGCAAAAACACATTTTAGCAGCTCATTGTTCCATTATATAATTACATACGTAATATGCCTTTGACACATACTTTAGGTGTGTATTAACAACTACTTAAGACATCTGTTATTATTTTAATCTAATAAAACAGAAATCCAAGTTCTAGGTGGTATTTATGTAAACCTTAGAGCCTGTCCTACATAACCCTACATAAAAATGTAGGGTTCATCCACCTGCACTTGCAGCCTGCAGAGTTTTGTAGCTTTGAGCTTGGCACTGGAGGCAGAAAATTCCCATAAATGCACAGAGAGTTTGAATTTAAATCCTGTGATCCACACGGAATCCGCTTAACAGGGAAGTGGATTTAAGACTAGATCGTGAGCAGTTTTATCATGTTAATTTTCAAACCTCTGCTGTGCCTATAAAGAGCAGTACCAGTTAGCCTTATCAACTTTAAAGTCTTGTGACAGTTCCTGGCTCCAACCACAAAAACACACTCAATGACCGGGCAACTGGAGCTGCTTTGCATCTTCTGCTTCCCTGTTCATTTATTTTCCTTTTAAACGGGGGGGAAACAGAGGAGATTTGTCCCTGCTAAAGGACAGCAGAACAGCAAGGAGTCTGAGTATTTTAAGATCTAACAGCTTGCAATGTGGGTCCTCTGCCACTCACTTATACCAGTCCCTCAATAAATATTCTAGAAATAAGCTTATTTCTATACTCAACTTTAGTACATGGTGGGATCTCTCAAACCTGACTGTATGCAAATGCTGGGGTTAATTATCAGAGAAGGGTGAAAGGGAAGAGGGATTTTCTAAAAGTCTAGTCTTTTTCTTCAAAGCTTTAATTTTGACCGTGCCAGTGTGAAGTTTACACAGAATATAAATACATCTGAAAGACTTTATTCTAGAATAATTGGGATGTAATTTCAATCAGGGACTAAAAATTTAATAACTACTTTACAAAGGTAAAAGCAAAGCAATGAAGTCATTAGTGTTCTAGTCAGGCTTCCTAGGAAAGCATTAAGTTAAAAGTCTATTGAGAACTGCAGAAAAGAAAGAAAAGGGAGGGAGAAAAGATTAAGAAGCAGCTTCCTCTGAAAAAGAGGAGCTAATGCATCAGTGGACACTGGTGAAGTTTGTGTGCTGTATCTTAAATTCTCTGGTAAGGGAGCAGGGCATGTGATTACATGGCTTTGTGTTCAACTGGAAACATCTTATATTTCAGTCTTCAGATTTTAGAGTATTGATCTCATTAGGGTAGTGTTTTCACATTATAACTGCAGTAAATGTAGTTGCTGTGCAAAAACTGCGGTATAATGTTGAAAATGAATTATAAGTATTTATTAGTTGCCATAGAACTACATTTAACTGCAGGTCTAAACTGTACAAAGTGGTCAAACACTAGCTGAAGTGATAAAAACGTGTTATTAGTCCTTAAAAGTAAACACTGTAAGATTTTAAGTAGCAACGTATAAAGTTTTGCTGCTTTAAGGGTGTGGAAGAAATATTTTCCCTGTGACCAAACGCTCTCACAGACTGCTTTTTTTTCTAGTCAGTGGAAAAATGAAAAAAAAAAAAAAAAAGGAAAACAAAACAAAAATTAATCTCATAGTCCTTCAGGTGAGATTTTTCTATGCAGTTGCTGCCATCAAAATACAGCTATGTGACACTTTTCGATACCAGATCCAAGACATGCTCTGAGTACCAAAAAATAGTTTGCCCTAGACATCAAAAGATTTTGATCACCAACATTTATAAATAAATGAGATGCAAGAACTTCTAATATTTTGTAAGGAATCTGCAGCATTCTTTTATGCTTGCAATATAGCACAAATTGAGCAATTTTGAAAGAAAACTAAACAAGGAAAAAGAGACAGCTTTTCTACCTAATGACAGTATTCAAGCGAGAAAACTACGAAAGCAAGCTTCCAAATTACTGTAAATGCCAGATAAAAATAAAAAGCAAAGTATCAAATTATCTCTGCCATTTGTTCATGAAAAAATAACAAAACCACCAAAAAAACCCAAAAACAACACAAAACCAACTGACTGAACAAAACGAAGTAACCACAATAAACTCTCTCTGTGCACAGACATTCCAAACCAATGTCATACATGTGATAACAACTTCATTGCAATCTGTTGCAAAAGGGGTGAGAGCAAAAGATTGGGAAAGTTAAAAAATACTCTCTGATATCATAAACTTACAGTTGATTAATTGAAAGAGGGGGACTGAAATTGCAGCTTTCCAGTAACAGTTTGATGTCACTTTAAGCAAGATTGTGCCTCTGTATTTGTTTCTGACTACCTTAATCTGTATATTTGCAGTGAACATAAGGAGGACTTTGATCAAAACACAACATGCATTTTACACAACAAGGAAGTCTACAGAGAGGCACTACATTTACAAAAGCAATTGAAGGTAGTTTCAAAGGGAGTTGACAGATTAGAGGATGATGACACTGCTGCTGCAGTCTCAGTGGAAATCTGGCTTGATCTAATTAACAACAAACTAGAACCACGAAAGTATAATTCAAACATGATTTAAAGAAGTTATCTTACATTTTTAGTAGCGTAGCAATGGAGTATTTCTCTTACTGACTGATCACAGAACAAGTCACAGGTTGCACACAGAAAAAGAATTAGGTCTGATACCTGTGATCTATCTCCAGCATATGAAACTGAAGCTTGAGATCTAGCCCAAACATTTGACTACAGAAGTAGAGAACATCCATGTATTTATATGAAAATGACACAAAAAAAAAATTGCTAAAGAGGCATATTCTGGGCAACAGGAGTGACATGGGAAACCAAAATGGAAGATTATTTTTTAGATGTGACTATATGTTACTGAGTGCTACCATTTTCAAACAGAACACAGAAAATGGAGCACAACATGTGTACATGCACGAGAAAGCTCCCACTCCCTTTTTGTTCTGATTTCTCATCCTGAAGAAAATGCACTAGGAGGAAAGCTTCCCACCAATCCCAAACTTAGTCAGTCTTGTAGTTTATGTCAGTAGGAATGAAAATGACTGATTTATGCCAGCATTTCCAAAACTGTCAGTACTAGGTGACTGCTGCCTGTATGCAGTCCATAGCACAGAAATTTATTTGAATCTTAGTTCTCTTGCACCTTTTGTACTAAATATCTTTCTACTTCCTTTTGTGACTGATAGCCTTTTCTGAACGACAATTGCTGCCACTAAGTCAAAATGTAACATGATTATATGCATACATGCTTCTGTACCCACATGTTCAACGACAGATAGCCATCCTGCATTTTATGATTTTACAGTGGGACCTATGGCAATTATTTTCTGTATTCACAGGAAATGCGCAACTTTGCCAAGGAATGTAGAAGTTTCTAAAAAATGCAGTGGCCATTTGGACATATTTGGTGTGCTGTCTGAGCTCATACAGCACATATGTATCTCTGTATCTGATACAGAGACAGGGAATCTCCAACTAAGTGATTTGTTCCATTCCTATCTTCCTGCTTTTCAAATTTTGGTCACAGATTTAAAAAAAAAAAAACCTCTCAATTTGCAGCTAGTATCTTTTAATTCCTTCTAGTATTACTAGATAGAAATATTACCTCAATAGCAAACTGGTAAGTAGTATTCAGCATTTCCAAAAGTATATACATCTTACTGAGTTACTTCAGGCATTTTTCCTCTTTAGGCCTCACAATCGTATGTATCTTTACCTTTGTGTCATAATTTTGTAGGCATCTGGAAGGAAGCATTCCGTGTTCTCCATCTGGAAAGGGTCAGCATCACAAATCTTGTCATCTGTCCGTCCATAGTTAGCACTTTCTATCATAATAACATCGCTTCCTGGACACCGGAGGTCAATGGAGTAGCCTTCACAGGAGAGCTCCCTCCTAACCAAACCAAATGGTAGAGCTGCTCGGCTGAAACCTGAAAAAAAAAAAAAAGAATCTTAAAAAAAATTGCATTGAGCCTAAAGGATATATTGTATTAGACTGGTCTCTTTCTGTCACACAAGAACCAACTCCCATCACAGTGCCAAAGGAAGTGTAACTAAAAAGAGTTTGACCTGGTACCACATTAAGTGAAGCATCTTTCATGAGACTGTCCCAAATCTATACCACTGCTGCTGTATCCTTAATCTGGTATAGGTGAAAATTCCACATCACTTTTATCCCTTTCCAGGGTAAAGGATGGCACCTGTCCGCACAGTTACACTGCCTGTTCCTGTTCCCACCTCTTTTCTCTCTTATTCTTTCTCCCCTCTTTGGGCACAGCCACACAGGCTATGTTTGAAAGTGGGAAGCAGCAGGGAGAGCAGGAAGGATTTGCAAATGCTGAAGTGATGGAGAAAAAAAAAACCACAACAAAACAAACCAAAACAATCACCAAAGCCATAGTTTCAACTTCACTAGTCTTTCTTAATTTGTATTTTCCCTTCTCCAGGAACACTTAGTTTCTTCTGCTTAGCTATTTTCTGTACCCAGCACAGACATGTTTGTGCCACCAGATCTAATATATGTGGCTGATGCTTTACCTAGTTGAACCCAAGTGTCCCTTACTGTGCTGCTTACATAAATTAAGCCACAGATAGACAAGATTTTGAGCAAAGATAAAAATCACCAGTACTGTAAACTGCAGATGTGTACTGTATAAAATCTCCTCATCCCTTCCAAAAATACATATTTCACAGAATTCTCATTTTTAACATCTTCTGCATGATAAAATTTCTAAAAACAGATAACTTCTGTAATGAAGCAGTTTGAAATACTTTAGAAACAAAACAATAGTTAGATATTCATCTGGATGTTCAGTCTGTAAAAGACAATTCTTCAGGGAAAAAACTGATTACATCAGAAAAAAGTATCTGCATACTATATTATCTTGTACACAGTTACTAGTGGATTGTTATTTAAAGAGGTATTTGCTTCTTACAAAATGTATAAATTTTGGAAGACACGTTGGGTAGCATGGTGGTGTTAAATATCTATTTCTTTACAATAGTAAAATCCTTTCTAAATTTTCAGCAGAATTAAATATATTTCTTATTTTTTAAAAAGTCATCCTAGTATAGTACAACAAGGCCATTTATGTTTTGGTGCAGGCTGCTGCAAACAAGTTGTGACAGCAAAGAGAAATAGCTAGTAAGTATGGAAAGTTGAAACAGTACAGTGTTTTGAAGGCAAGGAAAAGAAACTTCTCTTTAAAAGGAAAAGAGGCAAAGAAGCAAGGACCTAAAAAGATGAAAACCAACTTGATATAATCCCTTGAGAGTAAATTTTTGCATGAACCAAAGGCTGTCACTTTTTCCAATGAATTAATGATCTGTGGATTAAAATCCTACTGTATCAAGATTATTATTTGTTAGGACTGTAAATAGGAATTGCTGATAACGATCACTCCAGTGTCAAGAAGTGGTTCCTTAACATCCTGAGCCCTCCCTCTCCTCTACCTGCACACCTCTGCCTTCCCCTTTGTAACAGCATCAGCTTTTGTCCAATTTGAGCAGTAAAGAAATGCAAGGGGCTAGAGTTGCTCAAACCTCCCTCTAATGTAGCAGAACCCCCTCTCTCAAAGGGAGAACTCTTTGGTTGAGTGGGATTTCACCCTGGATTTCACAACGCAAACGCAGAGGCCAAAGCACAGCAAGCAGATCTGCCTTTAAATTTTGTGGAACCATATCCTACATGAAACTGGTCCCATTACTCTGTCAATATGCTTCAGTATTTGTTAATAAGGGAAGAAGAACATATTGCTGTGCAAAACAACCACAATTCCATCTCAGTTTTTCTCCTGGCTGTCAGTTTGGCTGCATGTACCATGTACAATAGCAAGGACTTTTACTAGAGGCTTGCTGAAATATCATGAGCTCAAAGCAGGAAAGAACAAAACACGAATCCATCACTTAACACCCTACATGTTCCTCCCATGCAGCAAATTAATACAATGAAGACAGAAGCCGCTCACAGCTCACTGAGGGCGTGAAATGGGCACAGAGAGGGGTAGGCACAGAGCCCCCACCACGCATGCACACAGCAGCTTCTTTGATTAATTACCATCACGACAGTCGCCTTGGGACCGCGTATAATGCCGCTCAGTGACTGCCGTTCCTGCACCCTGTATCGCTTCCTGTCAAATGTAATGCTGTCCCCATAAGGCTCATCCCTCCCAGCTGTCAGCAGTGGTGCCTGTACCTCCTGCACCCAGCAGGCCTTCCCCTGGCAGGCAGCAGTGCCATGGCCTAGCCCGTGGCGCCCGGCCTCCCTCCCTGCTTCCCACAGGAGCCCTACAAGTGCTGTCACATGGGTGCATGGGCCCGCTTTTGGGTTTCCATCAGCAAGGAGGGACACAAAGGCTTCAGCTGTCCCAAGGGGCTTTTTGCAGAAGGACAGAGTGGAGCGGGGCAGGAGTGCACGGGATACAGCCATGGGGGTGTCAGTGCCTCCCATGCAGCATCTGTATGGCAGCAGGGCAGATGTAGGGACTGTTACAGGGCCAGGGCTGAGAAAACCACAACGAGGTACCTGTGACAGGCACTAAACTCTTACTGCAGATCCTGACACACAGCCTGTACTTCAGCTAGGAGGGACCTTCAGTCCAAATACAAGACAGTTTTGTTACACAGATCAGCTCGCTGCAAATCTTATTTCATCATCTATGGCAACTGCCACAAGTACTACAAATGTGTTTTATCTTGAAATTTTTTGCCCTGCAGGCATCTGTGAGAAATTCTGCATTAGGACAAACATTAAAAATACTAGAGAAATGTTAGATCACTTCACAGGCAGCAAAGGACACACCTGAGACTGTAATGCAATGTGTTACATTGCAAGAGCAGCAAGCAATAAAGCAAAACAATGCAGCTTGTGTTAGGTGGGGAAACTGCTTTAAGGAATCTCCATGTCACAGAAAAAAACCCTAAATAAAATTTAAAAATTTGAAGTCCAGTAACAAAGCTGCTGTGATCTTTATTCTGACATTTTATTTGTAATCTTTTCTAATCAACAAAGAAAAAATAAGCATATCAACAAGCAAAATGTAATTCAATCCATCTTGCAACCCTGACAATCGAAGAAAGAACTAGTGGGAGGCCCCGTGAGCAAAAAATCAATATTGCAGCTTTGTGCCGTGCAAATGTGAATACCGCCAAATAGCAGTGCTTAGGGTAAAATGAACTGGTTTGCTCCATTTTCTCCTCTCTGAACAAACGATTTTGAAACGACAGCTTTTTTTGAAGCTATAAAATGTCAAGCAATAGCTCCCCGCGTTTTAGGCAAGTGATTGGAATAAATACCTCTTGGCAACAGGTGCAATGACTTAGGACTGAAATTAATTTACATTCAGGAGATAATTCTTGATAAACAGATGCACTGCCACAGGATGGAAGTTTGAACGACCGGCATCTGAATGCTACTGCCTTGTCCTGCATCATTCCAGAGCTTTTTAGATGGAAGTATGTGGCCCTGTCAACAATTGCTGTTGTTACTGGTATCTCTGTATCTCCAAAGCAACTCCTCATGAATATTTTCAATACTGTATTTTCTGTGTTCAACTTGCTGCTTGCCTTACTGCACCTTGCACAAACCTATTTTGTTTTGGCTGTTGAAATTACCATCCTTCAGTCTTCCTGCTAATTGCTTCAAGGAAAACTGTGCTACGGCTGACACTGCTCCTGCTGTCTGCTGCCTAGGAACGAAAAGTGCTTCCCGTCTGTAAAGGCCTTTCTGGTGCCAGGGCTGGAACTTCCAGTACAACCTAAACATTAACTCAAGTAAGCCTGTATTATCAAACACAGCATATGCTGTCTCTGATTCATTAGCATTTGTAAATAATAATCTGTGTTGTGTGGTGTGGTTTTTTTTTAAAAAAAAAGGATCAACAATACCTAGTGAGAAAGAGTGTGGTTTCTGTCCTGCTGACTATTCTGATGATAGACGAGTCTCTTGTCAAATATATGTTCCTGCACATTTTTATCTGCTCACAAATTAGCTGAGTGCAGGCTCTTGATGGAAAAAACAAAATCACCACCACATTTGAATGTTCACCCCTAACGAAGGAAAAATAGTGGAATGTAAACAGGCTAACATCAGTACTCCTCGACATCAGAAGCAAGGAACCTTTGATTAAAACTTAAAGCGCACAGAAAGTCAACATGGAAATATAAAATTATTTCAAAGAATGAAGATACTGGAAGAACTGAGAATCCAAAACAAATCTTTGCAGAAATAAATATACGTGTCTCTGTGAGCAAGGAGATATTGCCTCTTGCATTTTTTGGCTCCAAGAGAAAAGTCTTTTGTAAAGAACCTATCTTTTCAAACAGAATGTTTACAGTTGTCTCTTTCACAATCTCTTTGCATTTACTAAATCATGCAACATGACGAGTCAAGTTCTACACAAGACAACGTGATGCATCTCGGGCAGCACTTCAATACTATGTTCAACAAACACAAAGCCCAACAAAAACTGCGCTGAGAATCCTTTCCCTCTCCCAGTGAAGTGAGAATGTGGATGCACAGAGGGTGCACAGAGACAGCTGAACACACATTGACATCTGAAAATCATGCAAATACTCAATGTGGGCTCTGCAAAGCTTTTATAATTCCACAGAAAAAGCCTCAGCATCCTGCAGTTTCTAGAGAATCCTACAAATTCTGTCAACAGAGAGTCTTCTCCCCATCTCTCGGCACTGTATACATTTCACACAGACAAGCATGTTATTTTGTTAAACAGCTTTTAAATTATCCAGTCCTAGC
The DNA here is from genome assembly GCA_038090715.1 of Florisuga fusca. Lineage (NCBI taxonomy): Eukaryota > Metazoa > Chordata > Aves > Apodiformes > Trochilidae > Florisuga > Florisuga fusca. The sequence goes on from JAAWXA010000008.1 coordinate 16,820,566, forward strand.
CAACAGATCACTATCAACTACTACGAAGATAGCGGCAATTTAAATGACAACTGGGCTTTCTAATACTGTCTTTGAAGGAAAAAAAGTCATTCTGGCAAGCAAGTCTATTAAAAGATTACATTGGCACACTAAGAGGTTCTGACACTGCACAGAGGTCTGGAGTTCACAGCACTCAGCTCTTCTTTCAGGGAACCCCAGCAGCCAGCACACAGCCAGTCTGTGCTGCAGCCTGGCAAACAAAACCCCACTGTTCAGCCGGGGCAAAATGAGGCAGAAAGCAATCATTTCAAAAATATTCCCCTACAGCTGTATTCTTTGCCATTTTAAGTACGTACTTCTTATTTTTATTTAAGATGCTGGAAATAGAGGACATCTAGAGAAAATGGCTTATTTAGTGAAGGAAATCTCCTTAGTTGCAATACGTATTTCTTATATTTCTTAACTCATTCATACAATGGGATTAAGTCAAAACAAGGTACATGAAAGTATGTTAATTATTTGAACTTTAACAAAGAGGCTCAAAGTCCCTAAGAATGGACCTGACCATTTAAATATGCACATAAATTACACTGAAGCAAGGCACCTTTTTTATTGAATAAATTAGCTGCGAGGGGTGTTTTTTAACACTGGTTTCTATACTTCAGTTTCTCAGACAGACGGTTTCATATTTTAATTACTTGGCTAAAATCTGGAAGCCTGCCTCTTTCAAAGCAGAAACATGAATTGCTATCCAAAAAGGCTTTTAGAAATATTAAGTAAACAATAATGGCTTTATATTAAAAAAATACATATTTTAATCGATTGCTGCTTTATCTTAATAAATTTTAAAATTTGAAAAATCTTCATCAAATTTTAGTGTTTTTCAAGATTTGGTGTGAGCAGCAGAATTACAACAGTAGATAATTTTCTGTAATTATATACTTACTATTCAGTGTACACAAACATAAAGCACAATATGTCTGATTAATGAAATCCAGGACAGAAGCCTGAGTTACGCCCTCTGACTCACACCAGGACGAGTCCTGCCCTCCAGGTTCAATGAACCTTATTAAAATTTTCCTGTCTTCATGCAATTCTTAAAAATATCCCTGTGAGGCTCTCTTCAGCAACAAAAGAGTCAGGGCTTACCTGCTTTCTGCACCTTGTTGAGTGATTCAGCAAAAGCTAAGGTGAGCAGCAGCATCTCAGCCTTTTTAAGTAAAAGCGTCGATACTTCCTGAGTACATCTGACATGGTTCTGATTTAAATTCTCCTGAACAGCTCTCACCCGTCATTCAGAAGGGGGAGAATATGTCTCCCCAAGATAGCAAAATTAAGGTGGTGGGGTTTTTTACTGCATTTTTGTTGGGATTTGCATGGTATGTATGTATGTATGTATTTATTTAAATAGCAAGAGAGAAAATAGCACTGCATTGGCAGACCCTGCAGACCTTAGTCCTTCGGCACAAGAACAGCCTAGACAGTAGCCATGCATGAATCCCCACGTTAGTCCATCATGTCTCCACCCTATTTTGAAGGAATCACTGCTATGGGAAAAAGAGATAGTTTGGTCTTCATGCCCATTTAATCCTTCACCTCCCTGCTGTGGCTGCCACAAGAGTGCTAATTAATGCTAAACTGTGAAAATGGGCTTCAGCACTTTGAATCCAGCCACACTGAAACTGGATAGACCACTAATTCCTTTAATGAAAGTCACCAAACCAGAGCCTAGTTCCTGGCAGCGTTTTAGCAATGCCTACATATGGCAGATGGAAACCACGTGATCTAAACACGGAAGTCTAAATATCTTGTGTAAAAATATGCATGTTGTTCAGTTCTCATTTAGAAACAAATTCTACTTTCATATGCATGCACCTTTCCCATCCCTTTCAGAGGGAGCTGTATGCATGAGACCAAAACTTTGCCCTCTCGATCTAAAATTATCCCAGTTTGAAAGAGTATTCATCTGTCAATGATATTTCTTTTCTTTTGCCAGCCAGATGTCTGTTCTCAGGCTGCAAGAATCTCCTTCCTTTTTTCCTTCACATCATACATACTTGATCCTCTGCCAGCTCACAGAAAGCACTCTACCCTTTTTCTTTCTTGCTGTTTTAATACTTTGCATCTTCAAAATTTTCTCAAGGCAAGTAAGTCCTGTAGTGTCTGTAAATCCCTCTCCTGGAGGTTATTTCCAGTTTACCAACTGCAAACTCCCTGAGCACACCACCTGTCAGGAAGGAGAAGCTTCTGAATCAGAAACAACCTCCAAAACAGGGAGGTAAGACACACAAAGGCTGATGTGTCAGAAATGTTATGTCAACAGGATTTCCCGTTGAATTATTTCCTCTGCACAGGATGCTGGCAGCAGAATAAATATTCTTTTATTTTCTATAAAAATGTATTTTGACAACAACTAACATTTCCAGTTATCTCAATCATTTTTTTATTGGAAGCCATGTATTGAGGAGGGGCAGGGGAAGAGGAAGAGAGGAGGGTATGATTTCTCTCAGCAGTATTCAGAGTGAACAGCTGACAAAAGAAATATGCTTTTGTTCCCATCTTTAAGAAACCCAAAGCCTTGTCACCTCAGAGGCCAACAGAAATCATGCAGAGACGTATCATTCCTAGGGAATACGTGCCTTGGTGAAAGTTATATCACTCCAGCAGGTGACATGTTGGTTGCCAATAATAACCCTCGGTGTGCTGTGTACACAGCCTTCTTAAATGGGTTATACCCTAACTTGTTTAATACAGCAAAACATTTAATATCACTAAAATGTGGAAATTGGACCCTCATAATTCTGGCTCATTTTAAAGAAAATGTTACTTTACAAGTGCCAGAGTTTAAACTAGCTAATATGGGTGCTACTGTGAAGAAATTATCACAAATTTATTTTAAAATAATGTATGATTGCTACCACATGATAGTATTTGAGATCATAGTTGCAAAATTACAAAGGGGGAACTTTCTTGTTTACAAAGAGAAATATATATATATATATATATATATACACATAAAAATGGAATCAAGCAGCTATGTCAGAGTTTACTCTCTCGCTTCAATAAGATGATGAGGTGGAGTCAATTGCCACAGCGTAATTACAGTCAAAAATTATGTGGTTAATTTTAATGACAGCAAGCCATTTAAAGAGTGCTTGTAAGTGTGCAAATAGCAGAGCAATCCCCCTTCTTATTCAATATAGCTTCCAAAATAATTCTGAGGACTCAGGAGCAGAAAGAAGAAACAGTAAGGCTCAAGATCCTGCAGATGAAACTGCTAAACCAAAATACACATTCATAGTTTTTGAAAACAAGGAGAAGAGAACGTGAGGAATGTACTTCAAGGAAAATGTGCCATCACTTCAAATATTCCCACAAACAGATATGAGATGCAATCTTGGAAAATGCCTCTCAGAGTGAAAGGCTTTCTTCCCGTATTTACCTTCTATGAAATATTTGCAGATTTCTAAAAGACTGTTATAGAGAGGGATATACCATATATGGTTTTTAAAACAAACAAAATGGTTTTGGGGCACATTTCAGGACTCATGGAATAGCCCTACATAGATACTTGAGAGCATCCCTCAATAACAAATTGCATGAAGAAAGAAAAACTATCTAATTGCTTACAAATGATTTTAGAAGTTCCAAGGACTGTATGTGGTTTTACCATGTTCCCTTGCCAGCAATAAGAATGACAACAGAGGTACCACTCCCAGAGTAAATAAAGGAAATGTGCATCTCTGCTCCCCTGTCAAACTGCTGTCAAACACCTATATAGGAACTGCATATGGCACGACACAGATGCCTTGTGTGAAACATGAAAGATAACAGAGATGAAATCACAGGATAGTTAAATTCCACCTGGACATGAATTCAGGGCATCTGAATTTGGATTCTTGTTTTTAACCCTGGAAATTGTGCCCCCTGCCATTGTCCAAATGTAGATGAAAAAATGCTGTCAGCTTTAGAGAATAAGCTGATGAGTGCTCAAATGGAATAAATGAAAAATCAGGAACCCTGAAATCTCTGAGTACTAAGGTAGAAAGTACACAATTTTCCATAATTATTTGATAGGAGTTCAATAATGAATGCTATTTACTTTAGAAAGTAACAAAAGGGATGAATACACATTGTAACACAACACAGAAAGGAAACCTTTGTATTTGCTAATTACTTCTATTTAGAAGCACAAGTGTAATAGCTGAAAGACCTCTTAATACAATCAATAATAATGAAAGATTAGGAAACCTCTTCATCAGACTAGGGAAAAATCATCATTATGTGCTTGAGTATAAACTCAATATACAGCAAGACAGTAGTACTGCACCACTACAGATGTGGAAGGAAAAGTTATGTCCCTACTAATTAACACATTTCACACCAGGTCAGTTTTCTTTTTTAAAAAAGTCTTCCCTGTGTATCTAAAGCAAGAATTTCAGGTGAGGCAACTGTGAACTAAAACATTTGATTGGTCCACTTTTTTCCACACCATCTAAAATTACACTTTGCTACCAAAAGATCTGTGTTCTCCTGATACATTATTTAGGTGTGCAAGCAGGTGGATGACTCCTGCAAATCAGAGGGGATGGCTCCTGATCTAACCACCGGGTTAGGAGAGAGCACCTAGCTGCCCAGGAGTTGGGGTTCTTCAGGGCTGCAAGCTCCTCACTCTCCCTGTGCAGCAAATCCAGCCTTGCCCACCCAAGTGCCAGCCTCTCCTCACACCCCTGGGGTCCCTCCACTCAACAATCCATTCTCATTGTTGTTTCTTCCACAGCAGTGAGTTTTATTAATCAAGATAATTTCCAGAGTGAGCTCAGAGTTTGATCAAAGCAGCAGTTATGGCAGCATAATTGAGGAGGGAGTTGTTAATCTTCTGGGGATACCAAGGAGGGAAGGGAGAAGGTTAGGGGTGTCCAAAGGAGGTAGGAATGAGCAGATGTTAGGGTAACTATTTAAATTAGGCATCCTGACACAATCATTTATAACAGAGGCTTTGGACTCCCTCGAAGGCACTAAAGCTGCATATCCTTCCTATCTATTCTGCTTAGTTAAGGAAGCTGCATTTTTTTGGTACAAAGAGTGCTTTTAGTAGTCTGTGCTACCATACCACAAAGTGGCACTTAATGAAACTATTCTCTGCATTTTACTCGATCCCACAGTAATATTGCAGTGCCTCTCCTATCTTTGCCGCTGCTGTATTTGAAGTCCACATCCTTGACTGGTTTCAGCAATGCATGGCTCATGTTACTTTTAAATACACAAAGAAAATATTTGAGTTCCAAAATAAAAAAGAATCCTATTTTTCACAACAATGGTTTTCACGTACACAAACCCCTAGAAGACAACAATGGTACTTAGTGAATCAAATGCAAAATACAGAAATACTATCTCAACACTGAACAATGTGTTGAGATCCAACATTATACAACTCTTCATAGTAGCAATTTTGTAATATTGCATCTACTTGAAAATAATAGGGAATTCTAGGTAAGCAGAATCTTAATTACCCCAATTAAGTTCTCATCCTACATCACTAATGTCATTGGGAGCTTTGTCATTAACCTCAATGAGAGTAAGATAGAGTCTTTAGAATTTAACCTGGACACTCAATATTCTGTTCTAATGAAAAATGCATTAATGAGCTTCATTATACTGCTTCATTTTAAAGAAGCATCTTCAGCAGTCAGTTTCCCCCAACAGCCTAATGGGGCAGTGCATTAGTGAGGACATGGCACAGGAGTGTTTAGGTCACTGTAAGTCTTTTTATTGCCTCAATAAGTTTCACGTTCAGCTGACCAAGGGAAGAGCAACAGCTATTGGCTCACTTCAGGAACTCCCTTCAGTAAAGATGACAAAAAAGATGTACCAACTTTTGAACTTAAAACTGCAGTGGTTACTGAAAGCTGAGATTGTATGTAGTGAAATAAACATAATTAAAACTAAAATTCCTCCCTGTAATTTAGTAAAGACACATTTTCTATATAGTCTGCATGGAGGACGCTCAGCTCATTTCAATCACTGCCTTTTTTCCAGTCATCTACTTTGACACATTATGGGAAAACTAGTGATCTTCTGTGACTTTCATTTTATTTTATTAAATGCAGTGGACACCTCATGCTGAATACAAAACAAAAAATATACAACCTAGGAAAGTACTTTAAGAAAAAATGCTCTTTGAAGGACCCAATTTCAGCCTTGATATATAACGACACAGATTTGCCAATGACTTTTGAATAGAAATCTCTATCATATACATTATTGTGTTCAAAATTCCATTCTGAATTACTAAATTTACATCAGGCCCTGTAGATTATGTCTCAGCCAATGCTTTATAGATGTGGAAAATTCGTATTTGAAATACATGTTTAGTTTGGCAAACTAACTGTACTTCCCATCTTTAGTCACATTTTAGGAGAGGATTTCTGTTTCCAACAGTTTTCCAACTGGTAGCAGCAAAAAACTATCCCAAGAATCAAAACACACTCTTTCTTTACACAACAGCGGTTGATGTATTGCTAATAAAGCCTTCGAGGAGAAAATAATGTGAATTGCCCAAAGAAGGGAACTGGCACTCACAGATACTATTGGATTTTTCCCATAGCTCTGAGGACAATTTAGAAGTACCACTTGTTGCAGTCTCTTGCCTTTAAAAAACTCTGAGGCAGGCTGGGGAGGGTGGAAGGGGTGGTGGTGAGTGCACATGTCTACTATGCCTCCTGGTAAGTGCAGATTAACAAGTCATCACCCAACATAACATTCACTGAATTTCAGTTAACTGCTGTCTGAGTAACCTGTCTCGAATTCCCAACACTAAAGGCTGAGCCTGATTTGTAGATGGTTTAGAGCAACAACAGTTTGGAACAGGTGAAGCTGGTCACAACAGTGCAAGGGGTTTCAAATTCGGGAGGGAGGGGGCTTATGGAAATCCCTCTCCCTAATTATCACAGAGAATGAGAATTTGAAGTGGTAAATAATAAATCACAAAGAATCCACAATCCAGTTGTCAAGGAAACTGGTATGCCTCTGTCATAATTGCTGTGAGCCCAATCTTGCCCTTTTTGACATCAAGCCTTATCACGCATTCTGGTCAGAAATTGAGAAAGTAGCTTTTCTATTCCTCTCAGGCAACCCTGGACCTTGCAGTGAGCTGGCTGGAGCAGGGCTGCACCACCACCCCGTTCAGCCTCACCCACCTCCCCCCTCTGTACACAGCAATTAGCCAGTGAGCTCCTCCTGGACTCCCATCATCTCTGATTAGAAATGGGACCTCTTTGATCATAGCATTGGAAGGTCTTAGCAGCTGTGTTTACATGAAAGGCACTCCTAACTTACTGTTCCTAACATCTTAAGCCTGGTTCTCTTGGTCTGTCCCAAGTCCCAGGAATCTCTAGTTCTCCTGTACTCCCCCCTGACCACATCCCCCTGGGAACAGGTATCAGACATTTACTTTACTGGTGGACACATAAGATGCTTATGAAAGAGATGAAGTGGCTAAGGGAAGTACAAGACAAAATAAATGCTTTCAAAAGGAAACCAAAATAGATTAAAAACTGACTCAGTGCCAAGTCACTTAGCTTACTGAATCATTGTCTTTTTCCTCTGTGATAATAACCTTTTATAAACATATCCAAACCTGTTTTTTCCTTCTGTTTTTTGAGTAATCACACATCACCACAGGACACACACCAAACTTTGAGCACAAGCAATTCCCAGCACTTCAACACCAGGAAGGCCAAAAGGGGGTAAAAGCTATATTAGTGTCTCTATCTCATCCTTCAAGAAATCCTGAGGCAGGTTTTAGAGGAAATATCTTCAAAGTAAGGAAATAGGAGGAACAACTGGCAAGTACATTATGTTCCCAGCTGAGTTTAAGCAACAGAAAATCCAGAGAGACAGTGAAAGATAATGGGAAGGAAAAAAAAAATTAAATCTCCCTTTATGAACTACAGAGAGAAACAGACTACAAGAGAGATTTCTGAAGAATTGCAACTGAATCTTGATTAAAATGTTGCAAGTAGTTGATTGTCACCTCACTTTTTTACCAATGGAAAAATCTTTTTTACTTCCTAATCTCATCCCAAGCCACAAGAACCAAACCCAACTTTTTTCACATATTTTTATAAAATAATGTTTGTAAAACTTGTTAGAAGTGATGAGACTGATAAATCCAGGTAATTTTAATCCTTTGCTGTATGACATGCCAATCATATTCTTTTCTGTCAGTGCTCAGAGAAAGCAGAGATTTAACTCAGAATTCAAATTTCAATTGGGAACTCCGGAAACCCATTCCATAATTCCTTAACTTCATCATGATGTTACATTTGGAAAAAAATAATTTACAAATTTATTTTTATCTTCTTTTTCTTGTTGTTGTTGTTGGTAGTTAAACCAAGCCCAAGCATCTCAAAAAAACGTGGTGCAACATATTTTTTTTGTGTAATAATCAATTGTCCCAACATGAGCTAAAGATGCTGGTAAAAACCTTTGTTCAAAAGATCTGTAGACGTGCAATGCAGAAGAAGCAACAAATGCTTGATCCTGAATGGACTCAATCAAAACAAAGCAAACACCTCTCCAAATCCAACTCTAATCTGATCAATATTCCTCTTCCCAGGAATCATAACCTAGGTGTTTAGTAGCTAAGAGATACCAGGCAAATTCATCTTTGACCATTGTTCCAAAAACAGCTCACAGGATTTGAGCATCATAGGATAATTCTGGCTAAAACAGGATCCTGCCTCTTCGTATCTGCTCAAAATATCAAATACCTTTTCCACCTATGAAACCTAAATCATGTCTAAGAAAGGAACACTTATTCCTTTGTAACTTAAAACCTGATGACTCTGTAGTTGTCATTCCAGTTAAAAAGATGCAATTATGGATTACTTACAGCCAACTACAATAATGCATATTAATATCTATCTCTGTATATTCCTCTAAAACTCTATCACCTTAAGAAAAAAAAAACAAACCCACAAAGGTTTCCAGTAGAAAATATAACACAAAAGCAAATGAATGTGCCATTTAGGCATAAACATGTTCATTTGCACAATGTGTATGTAGCATCTGTCAGGAGAAAAAAGGCCTTTAGCTGATACACAGATAATTTACTATGGCACACTTTTACCACTACTTTATTCTTATTTGAAAAATTAGTCTGGATTCCTGAGTACCATGACAGCAAACAGTTTATTTTTGTCTTCTGCTAAATTTCAGTGATCTTGAAGCTTTAGGGCTAAACATCTCTGTGACAATCTATTTCTGCATCCAAGAGTTTCACATTCTTTGAGATTCAAAAAAGTGTCACTGGCTTTCCCAGAGACAGAATCTGCTGGAGAACACATCCAGTGCTACCAATATCTCAACTGCTCCATCATAATCCACTGTGAAAAAAATGCATCTGTCTTTTCTGTTGGTGGGAAGCCATGACAACCTGATATTTCTTCTCTGAGTAGATTTCCAGGTGGTCAATTTGGTTTGTCAATTCTTTGGAATTTTTATGTCCTCTGTTTGAGCAGTATAAATCCATCATCTTTTGCCTTTACCTTTTTTTGCTTAGATTCCTGCAATCTTAAACAAGAAACTTCAAACTTATTTGCTACAGCACTAATCCCTAGATTTCAGTAAAGGCGGCTATTACACAGCGAGTTTTCCCAAAGCATTATTTTTATCTAAAACAAACTCATTGCTCTTATGGTATCAACCAAAGTGCAGGCAGTTTGTCCCACAGCAGTGGGAGCCAACGGTGTGCATGCCCACACTGCGCAGCTGGCACGCTGCCTCCCCTGCTGCTGCAAACTTCACTTCTGTCTGTGCTGCAAACTGGGCAAAGGCTGCAGTGTGGGGTAGCTCTGGGGGTAGCCCTGTGCTGAGCAGGGCTTGTTGCCAGGTCTTGGTTCATTAGCTTGGGTGTGGTCCCACTAAACTAGATAAACCATTTCTGGACAGTTCTGAGCTGAAGGACAATTTCAGCAGGTGCCTGTGCAGTGTCATGCAGGAACAGCCACAACTCCCTTCCGCAGTAATTACGAGAAATGGCTATTAATTTTAATTGGCCAAAGCTATCTTTTAGGAAAATTGTATCTTCAGGCCTCGTCACCTATCTAAATGCCTCTTTCTGCAGTTACTGTTGCTATTCATCTACCAAGAAATGCAGGCAACACGTCCCCTATTTCCACACAGGCTACCAACTATATCAAACAAAGATGACTGGAAGCAAAAGAGAAACAAAGAATTAATGGCACTCGGACACAAACTGGATGTGATGCTTATACAGGCAATTTATCTATAGGCCTCTTTCTGGGAGAGTAAGATGAGACTGAAAACAATCTCCCAAACAGCCCATCACAGCATTCCTCTTTGTGAAATCACACCAGTTTTATGTTGTGGAACAAGCTCTGGGTGCAGGAAAACTGCTACGGTGGTTCTTTTCTTTTCCAGCTCTCCTTCCAGGTCCCTGATGGAATTAGATGTACTTCACAATCATTCAAAGCAAAAATGAAAACTTATATTGATATCAGATTCAACATAAAAACATCCTAGCTGCACAGGACTGATGATTTTAAACATTACCACTGTTAATTATATGACATTTATAGAGACTTCTAAATCACAAATCCATACATTTTTATAGTTCATTTTTATGTACTTCCTCCTAATTTTTAAGCATTTCTTCCTAGTGTTTAAATGCTAAAGCTGGAAGTGACAGTGTATCAGAAGAAGAACCAAGTGTTATCTTCCCCTGATAGCTAATGAGAAGCTCTCCAAGGGCTGTCCCATGACCATTCTTCCTCTGCAAAGCAATAAACAAGCTAGTGGGAAAGACACTGGAGCTGTATGTGTTCCAGTCTTTAGGGTTCCTTGAACTAGGACAACACAGAACATCATAGTGAAAGCAGTTTTACCAAAACAAAACACACAAACAAAAACAAACCCACACAAACTAAACCAAAACAAAACAAATTTAGCACTAATAAAAAACACCTGACAATTTGAGAAGTCTAAAGCTGAATCAGTTCCGAATGTCTGTGATTTCTGAAAAGTAACCGACACCACAGAATATTTCAATGAACTGGAATCTGTGGCATCTCTTTTATTTTTCTGAAAATTTCACATTTTCTCTTCTGCTTGCAAACAGTTTGAACAAGTGGCCTTTCATGGACTAATTTAGTAGACAAAGAAATGTTACCTTGAGAATTAAAACTACTTTAAAGAGAATCTATTGTGACCACAATTCCTGTAACACGGAAAGCTGCTACAGAACATCTTTTCAAGGAAAGAAATACATTCCTTGTGTGATCAAGTATAAAGCCATAAACCATATGAGACTCTATTTATTTCAAATTTCCCATGATGCCATTTACTCCAGCTTTTAACCTTTTATGTGACATTGAGCTATTTTACAATCATAAAATAGCAGAAAAAACGACCTGTTAATTTGAAAGGGACACATTACAACATCTCTCCCCGGCACTATAATATTTTAATTTCTTTTTTCAAGGCAAACCAGTTGGAAAGTGACCATCTGCTAAGTTCTTTAGTACTATTTGAGCAAAGTAATGCACAAAATGTCCTCCTTTCCCAGCAAGAGTAGGATCATTAACTGAAAGGAATTTAGGCTGTCATGTGAGTTTAACAGATTGATTCACAACAAAACAAAATCTCCGTTTCTATAATTACTGTTAAATATACTGACTACAAGGTGACAATACAGAACTGGTGCTCATTGTGTGAGATCTCAAGCAGTACAAGACATCTGAACCATTTAAAGAAAAAAATTAATATTATCAAGTTTCCTATGCAAATTGTGTTCTTCTATTTTGAGTGTTAAGTTAATGCAAGCACACTTTTACAAGTACAGTTCTATTTCTCACTTCAAAATACACAATGTGCTTTGGACACTGGGTAAGTTTTCAATATCACTTAAGGTTTTGAATATTTCAAAACAGTTGATAACGGCAGTAAAAGAGGAAACTCGACAAGCTCTTCATGCTGATAAATATAGAATTTTTTGGATGACTAGAGCTCAATGGAGCTGTAATCTTGGCTGGCACCTGTACATGATACTGTAACACATACAGCTAGAACTGCAAGTATGTGAGAATAAATTAAATTAAATTCACATTCATGTTAGCACTTTAAAAGATGTTGTCAGTATAACTTTGTATGCATACAAGCCACTGCACTTTTGAAAGTTTTACCCTAAAAGGTTTAGAATTCGAGCACATGATGTCTAAAGGTTAGGAGATACACTGACCGTATCTTAATCAGCCTTTATCCACATTTTTCACATCTGTACCTTCTCAACATACCTAAATAAAGTGCCAATTACATTTAAAATTAAGTACTTACACTTTCAGTTTTTAAATTCTAAAAGAGTTTATTGTATCTTGAAATACAGCAGATGTCAAATGGCATCATCAAGATGTATTCTACAGTTGCCTTAAATCTGCAGTATATTTTACATTAAAAGCCTTTTTCTCTTCTTCCTCTTCCTAGTCCCCCTTTGCCTACCAAAAAAATAATAAAGAACTTCAGGAATTACACTAGTCCCCCTCTACCTCCCCCCACCCCCCCA